>JANHJO010005454.1:212566-223154 GCA_032468235.1 Pseudoxyrhopus heterurus | reverse complement strand
ATGAAAATAAAGAAAACTCTTTGAATGAGAAGGTGTGTCCAAACTTTTGGTCTGTACTGTATATATATATATATATAGTATTGTATAATATTGTCTATATATAATTAATCTAACTCAAATTTGGTTACATTTGTTTAATCATAAAGATTTAATTTAAATTCCTTTCAGTTTTTATAGGGGATCCAGGCTACCATGTGAAGGCAAAGTACAATTCTTGATACAGAAAAATATAGTGCTTTCTAATGTAAAAAATTAGTTTCAGAATATTTTCATAAACTGCATAATCTGCAAATATACTGTATTTTTTCCACTGTAAGATGCTCCAGAATTTAAGACGCATGCACCTAGCTTTTGGGGAGGAAAACAAGAAAAAAAATTCTGCCTCTGCCTCCCAGCATCCATCGGTATTCATCTGGCTAGCGTCCTCGCAACGAACAGCAAACAGCCTGGTCAGCTTCAGCACGTTATCACAGCCGATTTAGCACAAGCATCTCATTGGTGATTGGATCGGCCTCCCAGAATACCGCCAATCAGCTGTTCCAGGCTGCAGGGATCATTGCCACCACCGCCGCTGTCGCCACCCATCGTCGCCACCGCCGATTGCCGCCTCCGTGCGACCCGATCACCGCCATTTGGTGGCAGTGAACAGCAGCGATCCTCACCGCCTGGAACAGGCCAAAAACAGGATGTGCAGAGGCCAAAAACGGGGCATGTGGAGGCCAAAAACAGCCGAAGAGTGGGGGCCGACAGGTGGGTGGGGCTTCGGCAACAGTTGCTCTATAAGACACAAATATTTCCACCCACTTTTTGGGGGGGTGGGGGTGGGGCGGGGAGTGCTTCTTATAGTGCAAAAAATACGGTACATTCAATCTGAATTTGTGTAAGTTCCTGTATTTTCTACAAAATGCATTATAATATCAAACAATGCTCCTATTCTTTCTATAAAATTTAAAAGAAATTTAAAATTACAAAAACAGTAAACACATATTCAGCATAGTATGAAGCCTGAATTTGACACAATATAAAACAAAACGGAAACTCCAGAATCAGACTGTTGGAAGGGATCATTTTAGCTATTACATCTAACTCCCTACTGACTGCAGGAATCCAAATTAAAGCATCCATGATAAATGGCTGTCTAACCTCACACAAATACATTCAGTAGACAGGGGGGCCAACATCTCTCTAGGTAATTGTATCCACTGTCAAACTCTTTTCACAGTTCGGAAGTCTTTTTCACCCTGATTTCATCATTATCTGCCATTCTGTAACTTAAATCTATTCTACATTCTGCAATCTGGAATAGCAGAAAATAGATCCTGACACTTTTCACTGTGACAGCCTTTCAGCTATTTGAAGTGTGCTAACGTATCTTCCATCATCTTCTCAAGTCTAAATTTTTCCAAATTCTTCAAATCTCAGATCACATAACTTTTTTAATGATGCCAAGCTGTCCTATTATCTGTACTTTGGATTCCTCAAAATTTCATTTTGTTATTTCCAAACCATTCCTTCAATCTCTCAAAATCATTTTAAATTTTGTCTTTATAAAGTATTACTTTAGAAGCATTTCTCACTCAAATGAGTGAACCCTTAAAATAATTTCATTTTATTATACTCTACCCAATAACTGATTAAATTAAAATTTTAATTAAAAATTAAATGTAAAAAATAGTAAGCTAGTAATGTATCCACTAAATAGTGTTACTATCCAAACTATTTAATTAAAAGTACAGAATGTCATAGGATACTTGTTAAAATGCTTTAAAGCTATTTGAACAACATTTCCCTAATCTACAGGTTAGTCCTGGGCTTATGGACCTGTCAGTTAACAACTGTGTGAATTTACGGTGTCGTAAAACATCACACTGCACCCCTTCTTTTTGTCCTCTTTAGGGAAATGTTGAGAGGTGATTGGACTGCAGAATTTTAGGGTGGATCATAGTATAGATTCTATGGAGATTTTCAGTCATCCAGGTCATGGTTGTCCCAAAGGTGCTTTTCGAAAAGCAACTGGACTTTATTTTTTCCTTGAAGATATTTCACTTCTCATCCAAGAAACTTCTTCAGTTCAGTACGAAGAAATCCTTTCAAATTTCCTTTTGAGAGCACCTTTGGGACACTCATAGTATAACTTTCATTTGTTATTGAGCTCAGACAGAGAAGAGATAGAGATGGTTGAGAGAGACAGCTCACAAGATGCCATAAGACTCAATATCTCTTGCTCTCCCTGTTTAATATCTGTATGAGACTACTGAGCAAGGTCTTTATAAAGTATGTACAATATGTGGATAGAATGTATTTCATTCTAGATTAAAAAAAAATTAAAGATCAGAGATTCCATGAATACAACTACTACATAGTGCTGTAGAATCTCAATTATAGTGCTGCACAAATACAGTTGTGTAGTAATATGATAAGATGGAGTCAGCCATTCTAATATTTAGATCTGGCTCATTATAATTTGAGCAACAAATGAAATAATACACAACTAAAATTATAATTTATGCTAATGTGCAAAGACACACAATGGTCTAAACAGAAAAGAGTATTCCATTATCCAAATCTGAAAGCTAAGGGTGATCATCTTTCTACCTTATCATATCAATGTTCTAATTCATTCACTGTTTAAAATGCCTGAATGAAGAGAGATCTCAATCCATTCGCCTCTTTAAGAAGGGAAGGGCAAACTAAGGATTGATATTCCGGTCTGCAATTCACTCACCAGAAAAGCTTAAGTTTTTCCTAAGCTCTCTGCTTAGTGATGCTTCCAGATTAAAGAACTCTCTTTTTATACTTTCTAAGAGCTACTAGAATCCACATCCTAGGTAACCCTGGTAAC
Organism: Pseudoxyrhopus heterurus; assembly: GCA_032468235.1. NCBI lineage: Eukaryota > Metazoa > Chordata > Lepidosauria > Squamata > Pseudoxyrhopus > Pseudoxyrhopus heterurus. The sequence continues at coordinate 220,312 of JANHJO010005454.1, read as the reverse complement.
AGAAGCTAGCCAGCATAATGCCTTATGGCACTGGCCAACTTAAATGTGCAGTAAAATACATGGTAGCTCCTTCTCCCTCAAGCTTCTATTTTGGACTTTGAGTTGCAAAAAGGGGTTGGGAGTAAAAGAACACAAGACAGCTTTTCTGGCAAACTCTTTCTTTCTTTCTAATTCTACTTCAGTGTGCTTTTCTTAATTGTTGCAGTTGCCTATCAGTACAAATAAGTAAATGAGACGAATACTATATACTGCTGTTCATAGTAAGTATTAAAAATCTCATGATGAGGTGCCTTCATTTCTGACTTTGATAATACACACACACACACGCACAAATTATATTAAATTAAATACAACACAAAATTAGTGCAAAACCATTCAAAGGTCATTTAGCAAAGCTTTGTGGTTGTTACATTTCCCAAAACGTTCAGCATAGCTCCTACTTCAAAAGTTTTCCCAGGTGTCTTCTACATCCACACGAACACACAAACAACCTTTCTTGGTTTTTTGAGAGGGGAGGATAAATTTTTTTACTTTGTCAGAAGATTGCAAAAGGGGATTACATGACCCTGGGATACTGCCACAGTCAAAAAAACATGCCAGGTGCAATCTGAATTTTGATCATGACCATGGGGATGTTGCAAGGATATTAAATGTAAAAAAATGGCTACGAGTCACTTTTTTCAGTGCCACTGTAACTTTGGTCACTGAACAAATGTTGTAAGTCGAGGACTACCTGTAATAGTTCTATCAGAAAATTTATTTTGATTTCTAGGTTGAATACTGAATATACAATATACATATTCAAGAAAGGCAGATAATCCATTGCTCTCTTAAAGCCATTTGCCCTAAGGCTTTTATTCCCTTCCACTTTGGAAGCCTGCTGATCAGGGCACATGATATATTCCAGCAAATGTTTCATGGATCAGCTACAGCAGTGATGGCGAACCTATGGCACACGTGCCAGAAGTGACATGCAGAGCCATCTCTCCTGGCACGCAGAGCCGTTGCTCTTCCTGGTTCCGGTGCGCACATGTGCACTGGCTAGCTGGTTTTCTCTTGACCTCAAATCTAACTGGAGATTCCACATCAACTACCGTTATAAGTGAGATTAGTCACATGAAGCTGTAGCCTCAATTACCATTGTTAAGCAAGGGCTACTTATAACTCTGAAGTTCAGAATAATGTTCCAAACAAGGATACACTGTTCCCTATGAATATAGAAAGTCAAAATCTTGTCTTATATATTGATACTTGGTATCTGCAAAGTACCATTCATTCCAGTTTAAATACCCATTACAAGCAGAAAAGTTACCAAAATATAGATCATACCATAAGAACTCTGTCATCAACTTAATGAACTCTCTACGTATCCTTGAGCAAGCCATTACTTAATCACCAATATCAGTATCTTGATGACAATATAAGATTATAAATATTTGCAATATACTTGAAGCATTTTGACTAAATTCCAGGTAATCCTAGCTTAACCTGAGATTTAAAACTGAGCAATCGTTAACTTTGGCAGGTGGTTGCTATATTTTGTGGATTGTTTTTTTTTAATTTCATAGATATCAAAGTTATAAAGATGTGGAAAGATGACTCTCTTGCTTAATTCTTACCCCTCATGGCTGATTAAATTTGTCAGGTTAGGACAGAACCCATGGATAAGGGAAGCAATCAATGCTTTTGTGAATGTAAAGTATATTCCTCTCTGCTTAAAGGAGTCAAGCTCCCTTCTCAATTCAATTCAATTTATTCAATTTGTATGCTGCCTGCTCCCGAAGGACTTTCTCCTTGTTGCAAAAGAGCTCTAATTGTAAATTAAGTCTTTAAAAAAAATTGTGGCCCCACAATTCTAGATGCATCTAGATGAAATTGATTATTTGGATTCATTTCAACTGAAATTTTGCCCAGGTTTTAGTACTGAGACTACTTTGATTAACTTTGGTTGGATGACCTTCATTAGAATGGGTGGGGGAAAGCTAGGATGCTGTATTTAGTTTCTTTTAAAATTATAATCTCCTTAATTGTTTACACAAACTAAAATATGAAATACACATTCAATACTAAATGCATTTCAATACATTTAATTCCTGCCTCAATGAACCAACTTCTATAGAATCTGCGAAGAGAAGATAGGACCTGAATTCAGGTCTTTTACATTAAGATTTAATACTACTATCTTAATGGTACAAATGCTATCATTAATATAATAGCAGAGGATGCTAACCCTTAAAATTACTCCTCGCACTGATGCTCTTGGATTTCCAAGTTAATATAAGGGACATTTTAATTCTCAAACAACATTCTACAGATCTGAAACAAAAATATACTGGATGTAGTTTGTGTAATCTTAACAGAAAAATATTTGAGCTCATTGCCTACCTTTTTTGACTGGGGAATTTTGAATTCAAAAGATCTGCTTAGAATTTAAAGTCCTTCTTCACAAATTCAGTGTGGCATTTTGTCATGTTTTGTTTGCTATTATACAGTTGTAAGAAATGTGCTTAGTTTTTATTATTTGCCAATTGTATGTGCATTTAAATCAGAAATTAAAAATGCTGAATTATTTGATATTACAATAACAGATCCTCTGTCACCTGGAATGGATTTCATTTAGTAATTGATGAAAAGAAAAAAAAGAGCTTTATGGGCTATTCTAACTCACAAAATAGGAAGTCAGAGTTGAAGAGAACTCATATGAAATCCCTTATAATTCAGCAAAGTTATGATAATAAATAAACATGTTTATCAACTCCTAAATTTAAAAAATGCTAAATACCAATGCATACAGCATTGATAGGAGCAGTAGTTTTCCAACTGCGAATCAGTTTCAATTTCCTACCTTACTCCACATAGGAAAGTCACTTCTGTTACATTTAGCAATATATTTTTCTGTTTAAAACTCTTTAACTAGATGGTTACTCAACTCATCTTCAATCATATGACACCTACTAATCAGAAAATCATAGGTGAAAACAGACTTAAATCATCAAATTTATTTTCATATTTTAAAAATGGAAAGGTACTTCAGTAAATTATACCAGAATTCTGAACTCTTGCATCAATTGAAACTACAAAAGAAAAGTGAATATACAGTTGGTCTTAGTATTAAACATTTGTGCCATAACTCTCTAATGAAATATGCTCGAAAAGGATTTAGAATGAAGATGTTATGCAGAACTTCTCCGAGATACAAGGGGCTGCTGTTTAAGATAAAGCTCTTGTGAGTAAACCAAGAGCTATTCCAATGTTCCACTAGATGAGAATGATGCTACCTAGTTGGGTAGTGGACATGCAAATAGCCAAGCTCAGAGAGTATCAAGGACTCCATTATGTATAAAATAAATAAATAAATGTTTCTAAGCTGAGCTGAATTCTGAAACTTAGTAATGCTGACATTTTCACTTCATCAAATTTTGAGCCAATATAATAATTCTAATATAGAACTCTTGCAATATAAAATGATTTTTAAAAAAAGCAAAACGCTTTTCTTTTAAGAAAGAACTCCAGCATAACTTTATTGCAGAACATGTGACACATTCAAGATCAGCTGATATCCATAATCAGCAACGCTTGAATTATATAACATCTCAGATAGTTTAGGAGTATTCTGATGGCAAGTACAATTTAAAATTTAAAAATATATAAATAAAAATTGTCTATTTGAACATGGGGGAAAGCTCATCTACATATGTATTGAATTAACAACTTTTCATATCACTAATTCATGAGTTGGTGAATGAAAGAATGGATTCTTGACATTTTAGTATGCAAATGGCAATGGACTTAATTTGTTTGGGGGGGTGCACACAAGCATATACCCACACACAGAGGAAAGAATTTAGATCCCTAATAAAATTATAGAAAGCTTACCTCTAAGAAGGTAATCTTAAAATGTACGATTCTGCCCACTTGGCTGAGATGCAAGTATTACATTTTAAAACAAAGTTAATAGAGGTACTCTGCCCCTTTTAATCTGCCCTCCCATGCCTAGCACTGATTGCTTTACCAATGTTAATGGCTGTTACCACTCATTTCATAGTCATTTAAGTCCTAAAGTCCTTTGGCACTTAATCCAGTTTGGGTACAACCTTGATCCAAAAAGATTAAAGATTACAGGAAAAGCTATCCAGACAATCCTCCACTTAATGGGGTCAGATTGGACGTTCTCATGACAGCAGGACAAGAGGTTTCATATAAGCATGCTACTTTTAGTATTAATAATACTTTCTTTATATATTTTAGTTCGTTCTTCTGAAAAAAATCTCTAAAAAACACTATTAGCAACTCTGACTACCTGGAGAACAGTTTCAAGAGTTTAAATTAAATCTATGCATGGTTTTTTGTATACTTCAACCAATATGTTAATCATCTATTTCTAGTCCAAAACAGAAAAATTACATATGAAGGAATTATTTTTACAATTCTCAGACTTTTTTCCCATTGCAAAATACTGTACAGGTAGTCCTCGATGTACAACCACAATTGAGTCCAAAATTCTGTTGCTAAGTGAAACATTTATTAAGTGAGCTTTGCCCAATTTTATGACCTTTCTTGTCATAGTTGTTAAGTGAAATGCTGCAGTTGTTAATTTAGTAACACAATTGTTAAATGAATCTGGCTTACCCACTGACTTTGCTTGTCAGACGGTTGCAAAAGGGAACACATGACCCCAGTGCACCACAACTGTTATAAATATGAGATAGTTGCCAAGCATCTGAATTTTGATCATGTGACCAAGGGGATGCCGCAACGGTCATAAGTGTGGAAAATGGTCAGAAGTCACCTTTTTCAGTGCCCTTGTAATTTTCAACTGTCACTAAACAAACTGTTGTAAGTCAAGGATTATCTGTATAGTTGTTTCAACAAGGATGTATCTAACTTTGTCATCTCAAAAAAGAAGGCAAAATCTCATTTCTATGAGAGAATACCATTTATCATTTATTACATTTACCTGTATGTAAACCCAGGAAAATTCTTCAACTTAGACTGATAAATCAAAACAAATCTCTGCAAAAAAGGTAAATCACTTCCATACTAATACAAAGAAAATGATATAGCAATATTTACACCATCGTAACGTTTGGGCTTGGCTTGAAGGGTTTTTTTTTCAAGAAAGAAAGTTCAGTACTACTTACAAGTAAAGAAGTTGCAAAAGTTACACAATTAGTGCATAATATATCACAGAGAAATTAACATAAAAATAGAATATTTTTAACAAAATCAAAAAGGATTTTAAAGGTCTATGTATCTACCTACCTACCTACCTACCTATTTTTTAAACTACCCATTTCCCTCAGATGTTTTTGAATTTCTGAGTTAAATGCCAATATCTCCATAATTTTATTATATAAAAAATACACATACCAAAAATGGAGGGGGGGAAGAAAACTATAAAAATATTTTGAGTAAATATTTAATTTCTACCCTGAGAGATTTTTTACCTTTTACTTAAGGTAAAAGGACACGATTTATCCAAAATAGTAATCCTTCCTCACTTCACAGTAATCACAACCTATTTCACTGAACTGAATTCCAGAAAATTAACCAGGTATGTTTGTTTTAAGATAGCTGTATTCTTGATCCATCTTTGTTTCTCTTTTTCTCACACTTTTACTGATTCTTTGTTTCTCTTTTCTCACATTTTTACTGAATTTAATTTTAAAGAAGCTTTCTGCTTCATGTTATCATTTGCATAATTATAGTACAACACTGTATATTAAAGCACTATCACTACTATTATATAGTATCCAGCTTTTTGTATATATTTTTTTATTTATTTCCAAAGTTAAAATACAGAATAAAAGAAATAGGATACAAAAACAGAAACAAACAAGTGTATAAAACAAGAATTATCCCACCCTTGCAAAATAGATCACCAATCTATAAATGTCTGCATCTACAGTATATTTGCAAAATTGCTATATAAATTAAAAAATATTACAATTGTAGAAATCTATTACCAATCAACCAATTTGACCTACTATCTACTATAAAAAAGTTAACAGGCTGTCCTAACCATGAAGCTAAACCTCAAGGTCTCTATTAACAAACTACCATATTACTGTATTTAATTCACAGAATTGAATTTATAAGCGGCTTCTATTCTCTCATAAGAATCAAATACCATTGACTGATCTTCATAATAAAAACAGCTCCCAGTTTACTAGCTCTTGAGCTTGATAATCTAAGCGTGACTGTTATATCTTATTGTTTTTTATTTTATCTCATTTTCTTTTCTTCCTTTGTTTACTGAGAGCATACGCACCAAAGACAAATTCCTTGTGTGTCAATTCACAATTGGCCAATAAAGTATTCTGATTCTGATAAAGTATTCTGGTAATTCCAAACAGTTAAACTAGTTAGGACATGAAGGGAGCATCAGGTCTGAAGAAATTAACATTTTAAAAATTTGATAATGACACTAACGGATATTCACAATGTGACACTATAGTGCCAAGATAAACAAACAGGAATTTTAAATTAAGGCAACACATTCTTTATAGTGGAATTTTAAGAAGCAAGGAGTATCACAGTACTTGACTTGTAAATGTAATACAAGGACTTAAAATAATGAATTTATTGTACATAAAGCTTGCTTATCCATCAGAAATACAGACCAAAGACAAGAATTGTTAAGAATTCAGAGTAAAATAAAAGATTTCACGAGGAAGAAAGTATCGCTATATAGAAATAAAAAATAAGAACATGTCAATTAATATTTTCTAGTCTGGAGAAACTAGGTGCTCCCAATTTACTCAATAAAAGGACTTTCCTCTTAGGAAGTATTGGTATGTCTATTTAGGATCATTTGCTGAAAATAAGATGTTAACAAAAACTGCAATTCTCCCCGCTTTTAGATCTGTGCCTTTGAAAATATATAGCTGCTTGAGAGGATTTGCCTAATAATTTTAACTCTTTGTAATATTTAAACAAAGCTTCTCTTTCTTCCCAATTCATTTGACTTTTTCCCTCATCTCATCTCCATCCACTTTTATTACCATTTTCCTTTTCCCCCCCTCAGTGCATTTCTTTCTTCTCATGTTTCTTGCTGTTTTTGCTATAGACTGTGTGCATTAACTAGCACTAGATGTCACAAGCACATTACATTTGTGATGCAGGTCTTGCAATGGTCATTAGTAAAGTTTCAAGTGCACTTTAAATTGTTAGCATTAATCTTTAAATTCCTATCTGCCTTAGTGTCAAAGTGTCACTGCCTTTTCAAACTACCAGCAGAACAGACCCAGGAGTGAAAATGCCTGTAATTCCTCACTATCAAGAAACATTTGCCTTTCCTGAGGCAGGTTAGGAAAAAGTTTTTTAACTAATTAGGATATAAATACTATCAAAGGGGTTTTATATATTGCACCAGTCAACGACTGTTGACTTTAACTATCTGTATTACTATTGAACTATATATCTTAGATGTTTAACAATTTATATACTGCCAAGTCATGTGACTTTAGTAGTATAAAAGTCTAATACAAATTTATTTTTTGAAGGTACACATATTACTAAATGGTCACCTGCACAGATGCACAGAAAGGCATCTCCATTGGTTTCAGCTGAAATAGGCAATTTTGAATTTAACAACTTTAGCATTACAGTTAGTCCTCGATTTCAAGGTTGGCTCAGCTTTCCATCCTTCCGAGGTCAGTAAAATGGGGACCCAGATTGTTGGGGGCAATATGCTGACTCTGTAAACCACTTAGAGAGGGCTGTAAAGCACTATGAAGCGGTATA
>JANHJO010005454.1:118617-135823 GCA_032468235.1 Pseudoxyrhopus heterurus | reverse complement strand
ACGACAGAGAATGAGGTGGCTGGATGGAGTCACTGAAGCAGTCGGTGCGAGGAGCTTAAATGGACTCCGGGGATGGTAGAGGACAGGAGGGCCTGGAGGAACGTTGTCCATGGGGTCACAATGGGTCGGACACGACTTCGCAACTAACAACAACAACAATGCCCAGGTAATTACATGTTGGATTGCTACTTCATTGGATTAAACAGAAGATATTTTTATAAAATTTCTAAACTAATGTATCATGAGGAAGATATCCTTCATTACCGTTTTTCCAAAAGCTGTTGAATGGTTAAGTAAGCCCAAAGTCTCTCAATGAAATTCCCAAATATGTACTTCTGATCTTCAAAAGCTTTGGTTGTTTGATTAATATCTGATTGTTCAGAGAAAGTTAAGTCATCTTCAGCCTGTTAGAAATTTTAAAAAGAAAAGCTTTCTTTTACTGATTCGTTTGTATGACAGCAATTCGGATTGTTTACATTTATAGTAATAGTTTACTGTACAGCAGTCACAGCATCTATAGGTAGTCCTCAACATATGACAGTAAGGGAGCCTGGACTTTACCATTGTAAGTCACAATGGTCATAAAATGATTGGACCAACTAATTTTACCTTTTTTGCAGTGGTCATTAAGCAAATCCATGGTTGTTAAGCAAATGCCATGATCAGCAAGCGAACCAATAGTACTCGTTGGGTATGGTTTTGTTATGGATAGGCAAAGCCATTGTAAAAAGTGGTTGTGGACTGTGGGACTCTGGAATTGGCCATAAATGTGGCTGTATTGCTGAGCACCCCAATTTCCTAGCCCTTTTAGGGCTCTGAAAGATCCAGAACCAGAATGTTCATTTAAGTCTCCTATGTACACACAGAGAGACTCTGGCACACATATTATACACTTTCTACTTACTAGATGCCAGACATGGAAAGTACTGAAATGACTCCTCGGACTATGTTTTAATACAGTGGTCCCCCAACCTTTTGGACACCAAGGACTGGTTCCATGGAGAGAGGTTTTTCCATTGACCAGAAGGGGTATGGTTTCGTGTATTGTCTGCATCCCGCAGATGGGGCTTCGCTTGTTTACGTGGCCCAGTTTCTGGCATGTCGTGGACCATTATATAGAGATGGGGCTGCTCTTCCCGCCGTGAATGGAGAAGGATCCAATCTTGTATTTACCCCATGAGCTTTCACATCTGCAGTAATACTGTTGAGAACATCGTCTATGATGCGTCCAGCCACAACAATTTCAGAACCGTCATAATAGTGTTTAAAATGATTTTGTGTCAGATCAGAGATGGCATTTTCAGGGTAGTGTAACTCCACTTCAGTAAGTAAAGGATTGGCCACTTCATCATAAAAGCCCTAAAGGGAAACGAAGGAGAATGTTTTTTTTAAAAGCAAATATAGAAATCCCTTGACTCAATTATCAGTAAAACTTCAGCTTAACAGTCTGTCAAGGGGAAAGGGTACCCTATTAAATTCCATGATTTACTAAGGAGCCAACTTAGTGTAGTGGTTAAGGTACTGGCCTGGAAACCAGGACATTGTGAGTTCTAGTCATGAAAGCTGGCTGGGTGACTTTGGGCCAGTCACCTCTCCCTCAGCTCAATCAATCTCACAGGTTTGTTGTTGTGGGAAAAATAGGAGGAGGCAGGAGTAGTGTTCACTGCCTTGAGTTGTTTATAAAAAAAATAATAAAGATGGGATATAAATAAATAAATCCAAAAAGACATATTTACAATGTGACTATCCTTAGTAGCTGTGGAGGTGGCTGTTAAGATGCAAGGGAAGTAGCTAAGACTTGCTCAGCTACCAAAACAATCCAACGTAACATGCCCTGGGGCACTGCAATCACAGGCTAAATAAGAGCTCCCTTCCACCAATTTCACCGCCCTGAGTCTCTTGGGAGAGGGCGGTATATAAATTCATTTAAATAAATAAATAAATCTTTCTGTTATTGCACTGGAGAACTAACTCATTGTGTGACCTATCTGACTGACCTATCCATCTCCCAAGCCATGATCATCTAGAAAAGGATGTTACTGCTGAACTTAATTTTTTTAATAGACTTAAAAGTAAAGCAATTATATAATGACTATCTTTATCTATTATTTTATAAAATGTTGAATGAATATTTTATCATTTAAACCTGCAGCTGCAGAGCAGAATCAGAATCTTCATAGATACGCCGAGCCAACCCATTGTTCTCTGATGCCATCTTTTCTAAAGATCCATAGTCCAGATCATAGCCAAATCCAAGATTATATAAAGGATACTTTTCTTGAATTGCATTTCTAACATTTTGTAAAATTGTGTCTGTGTTTAATTCTCCTACAGGAAAACACACAAAAGTTAACATAATTTTTAAAAATACATTCTGTTGTTCCTGTTTCATTTATAATACCCCAAGTAATAAAAACTCAGTTTAGCATGAATTTTGAACATAGCTTGCTTTTGAAATCAGATTTGCCACTCAGGACAGCAGTTTCCTGTCCTGATTCAGTTAACATATAATTGTGGTTCATATTAACAAAGCAGCACACTGTATTTTGATAAGTGAGTTGTGGTCTGAATTATTTTTTGTCACACCCAAACCCATTTTGTTTTCCCCTTTATATGAATGCATGAAGCAACCAGGAACCATTTTGTGTGTGCAATAGTTTTGTGCAACGACTTTATAGTGGAGAAGCTACAATGAAAAGTATGGTTTAAAGTTATAACCTAGTTTGTTCATTGGCTTGGCTAGAGTTACACATCAAACTAATCCATTAAGTAATTTAGTCTTGGTTATGTAAATCCAGCCAACTGTGATGTATTCAACAAGTGGGAGTTTAGTAAACCGTAACTTAGCACGATGTGTGAACCCAGGCATTATCTATACAGCTCCCTGGGTTTGATAAAAATGAGAAGTGATGATTTACTGAAGGATTTATTACATGTTCCAGCTCATTGAAGCCAGAAGAATGAAAGGACTCTAAGCATGGCTGAATGGTTTATTCTTGATTAAGGTGAAATTCTCTTCAAAGTTCCTAAATAATTGCATAATGTGTTTATTTCTGCATAAATCATTGTTAAATACATGATGATTAGTGTTAAATAGGTTTTATACCAAATATATATGTCAGATGCAGAGATTAATTTATATAAGACTAAAATATGAAACCCAAAGCTAGTTCCAGAGGATTATGCCAAGCTTGCCTGTCAAGAAAATTACCTTTAGTGGGTCTTCCATCTGTTAACATAATAATTAAGGAAGCACTTCTTTCAGGTAAAGAACCATTTTTGTGAGCCTCATTCAGCAGTTCAATACCTGCCATTAAGCCACCATTAAGATTTGTCCCTGGAACAAAAGTGCACAAGTTGAAAATAGACACCTCAAAGACACAGAGAGGAGGGGGGGGTCAACCTATTCTCCAAAGCATCTCAAGGCAGGACAAGAACTAACAGATGGAAATTTATCAAGGAGTGATCCAACCTAGAATTAAGAAGAAATTTCCTGACAGTGAGAACAATTAATCAAGGGAATGACTTGTCTCCACATGTTGTGGGTGCTCCATCACTGGAGAATTTTAAGAGTAGATTGGACAGTCATTTGTCTGGAATGGTATAGGATTTTCTGCTTGAGCAGAAGATTGGACTAGAAGACCTGCAAAGTCTTCCTTATATATAATTCTTGTTCATGTTCTATGTTTTCCCACTTTTATATGACTATGTATGTTTTTGACAAATATAAATAAATAAAAATAAAATAAAGTCCCTTCCAACTCTGTTATTCCCTATTCTGTATTACTGTAGCTCAACACACTTGCACTTGTATTAACATGTTTATATAATGAAAGAGAATATTGTAGCATTCTACCAGCAACTGGGCTTCCATGATAAAAATCATTGTTTTTTTCCTTTCTCTGTGTGCCATATCTATTCTTTAAAATTGTATTTCTTTTCTTCAAGCTGTTATATCTAAGGAATGAGGGCATGTCAAAGCTATGGTTGAGCTCGTGCAGTATTACATCTTACAAAATCCTGCAATAGAGCATCTGCTTGGTATCTTTTATTTAATCTTTGGTTAGAATCTCAGACTGTGGTAGTTCAAAAGATGTATATGAAATGCTGGAGAACTATTAACTCATATAGTTAAACCTATACTCCACTCCAAAAGGCAATGGTCCAATTTTACATAAGACTTTGATATACTGTACATTCACACACAGAAATTCATCAAAAACATTTGCATTTATGTCAGGAGAAATTGGAAAATGAATGAGACTAATGGGCCAGGGCGTTGGGGATGGTGGGACAGACAAGGAGAATCAGTGTAACAAAATCAGCAATGCAGCGTTGAAACACAAGGCCCCCTCTTTTTATATTTGACACAAAAAACTAAAAGGGAGACAGCTTGTGGCATAACATTGTGGATGTCAGCAGGTGGCCTATGGAAGCTATTGCAACAGAGTCTTTTCCTTCAGCATCCAGAGGTGCTATTCAGCCAGTTCCGACAGGTTCCGGAGAACCGGTAGTGATAATTTGGAGAACCGGCAAATACCACCTCTGATTGGCCGACCGCATGGCCATGCCCACCAAGCCACACCCACAGAACCAGTAGTAAAAAAAATTGAATCCCACCACTGAGTATCTCCCATTGCGTTCAGTATAACTTAATCCAAATCTTGGGGAATTTTCAAAGAACTCTTTCACAATAGGCCATATTCTAATATACAGTATGAGTAGGAAACCAGCAATCCAACAGTGTCTCTCAAAGAATGCCTAATTTTGCCTACTTCAATTAAAACATCTCCTTGAAGTTAAAATGGTGATTCTTAGGCAGAATGGTAATCTTTTTGGTAATCAAATTTTAGATTATTATTCCATAGTTCTTTTAACTAAAGCAAATGTCAATGTCATTCCTCTGCCTATGTCTGTCTGTCTATTATCTCTCTACATATATTTTTCCTATTTTTCAAGGGAAAATTTATCTGATTTTGTTTTCATTTGCAGCAAAATTCTTAATATTATGAAAAGCAAAGATCTCCCAATAACAGAGTTGATTTTCAGCGCCCTTGTCACTGGTCATGCAAAAGCCGGGTAATTAATGTTTCTTACTCTCCTTAAATCATTGTCTAAGCTTAATCCTAATTAGGCAATCATATTTTTAAATAGTTTGAATGGTTACAATAGAGTATGTTTCATAATGAACTTCCTTACCTTATTCAGAGATCTCTGCTCATTCTGATATGAATGAGGATTTCCTGAATTGAAGCAGCTCTGCAAATTAATATGAAGCAATATCTTTTTGTATGAGTGTCTGCTAGGATTTGTGAGCTTGCTTGATCTATGCTCCAAGAAACATGCTAAGAGTCTACACACATGTGAAATTACATTAAATGCATCTTTTTAAATTGGTTTGGAATTGAAAATAGCTGTTGCAGGCAAATTTGAGAAGGAGAGTTTTGATCCCTTTTCTCCCATAATGCTGATTTTGAAACAACAGTCTACTACTTCAATGTCATATGCATGTCATTAAAAAATAATATGGCTAGATAAGATTTAAAAACTCCAAATCACAGACAAGCCATATGAGGAAATAATGGACATCTTATATATTAAGAGCTTTTTCCTCCTCATGCTGCCAGTACAGTGGACTGTTGGAAAGGATTTTTCTGATACAGTAGTATTTTTTCAGAGAGATCTTGAATATTTATTACTGAATCAGTCCAAATCTCAAATTGCTGAAAATATCCACATCTCATATGCACTGATACTTTTTTTGCTGTGACTCTCAAATCCTTTTTTTAGTAGATTGCTCTCATATTTTAACATAGTTCCTGAGCACTTTATACAAAAAATGTACAATTTTAGAACTGTATGCTTTTCTTCTAATACACGCCACAGCAATTCTTTAATTTTGCATTCATTTCCTTTTACACAGCCATTTAATTAAATGTAAATAAATGTTAGATTCTGGACTTCTGGTTTCATTCATGGGCTAAGGACAAATGTCAGTCATGAAATCCATGTCATTCTGTATGGTATTTTTCTCCATAATATTTCAGAGATATGGACAGTGCAGTAAACATCCTTTCTGTCATGAGAGACACTAAAATTGAACCTGGTTCGGAGACTTATTTGGCACTATTGAATGCATATGCTGAGAAAGGCAACATAAACCAAATTGAAGAGGTAATGCCCTTTGTTTGTAAAGCTACAACTTATATCTCGGCTTTCGGCACTTTTCAAAAATAATTTGTTTCTGACCTTTTTAAATACAGTTCTTCCATACGTCACTATATATGTATCATATTAATCTAGAAAGGAAGATGATCCTGAATTTGAGATGGTATTAAAAAAAAATGAAGATTATACAGGGAATACTGTATGAATACACACATAAAAATAAATACAACAATCCTATATAAAGCCCAACTCCATATCATGTCAATTTAGGATTACCAGAGCCACCTAAAACTAATTCTGTATGTCTTTTTCATCCAAGAATTTTGTGCAGTTGATACTCTTTGCATATATAAACAAATAAATATAAAGGCAATGCTGCAAATAGAGGTAGGTCTGTTTGGATAGACCTTGGATAAGAACAGAATGTTCCTAATTAAAATTAATTTTAAAAAGTATCCCTTTTTAAAACGAATCATTGATTATGCATGCCTAAACTATATCCCTTCACATATACAAAAGTAGGGACTTACGGGGTGACAGAAAGAAATGGTATAATGACACACAAAGAAAAAAACTATTTACGAAAAGCTCAATAGGAGCTATGCTGGCTCAACATGTATGAAGACTTACTCCCTATTTAGTCCTTTGCAATTATTACGAAGTCCCATTGTTTTCCAGTCCATGCATATTGGCAAGTGTCTACAATGAGATAGAAGCCATCATCAAACTTAAAACACTTCATTAATCTTATAGCTGTTAATGACAGCTTAAGCTACAATAATTTTGTTAGTAAGCAAAACAATAACTGTGTAAAACTGCCATGTATTTGAATTCTGCAGTGACAATTTTATGGTAAGCCCTCAAGAAATATTGTCTTAAGGCTTGCTTACATAATTAACCAATGCAGTATATCAGTTATTGAATCAGTATTTGCTACTTGCTACTTGAGAGTTTTTCTATAGGTATTGCTCTCTGGAAAATAATGTGTTCTTTTATTCGATGGACACGTAATAAGATACCTGTATTGTTGAAAGTAGTACTGGAGAAGTTAGCAGCTATTGAAGATAGCTGAATGAAGTTAATTGTTCCTGCTTAAATGTTCATGAAATTGCATCATTTAATAGCCAGAGCATAAGCCAATAAAATGGTATTTTGCTGCATATTAAGCCTACTTTCTTCCATGGTTTTAATTAGAGCTACCTTTCTCAAAAGTCCATAATTGATAGCTAGATTCATTTTTGTCTTATCCACAAAACTAAATAAAAGAACATAGTAGTTGTGATGTTTATAATAAACACTAACATGACATTTTTCTGTTTGCTGATATAGGAACTGAAAAATATTGAAAAGGCTGAAATTTATCTTTCTGAAAGAGATTTTATGGATATCATTTTTACTCTTGCTAAGGCTGGATATCCTCAGTATGTACAAAATATTCTGGAGAAGATAAAGTTTAGTAAAGAAAGCATACCAGGTAATGTTTTTCTGCAAGTATTTCAGGATATAGCTGGTTAATTTTATTCTGTTAATGACAGGTTGTGGGCAATGTAATGAGATTTATTAATGTGTCCTATTTATGTAGCAGCCATAGAACCAAAATTGTAGGTAGAGTATATTTCTTGAATACATACTTAAATAAACATCAAAATACCCTTTTACTGAGATTATCAGAAAATGCATGTTTATAAATTCCTGTCAAAATCTTACAGTTTACATCTTTCTCTCTTGTTTTTATTCCAACCATAGATGTAAAGAACCTTTGCCTGAGATTAATAACATTCAATTTAGAAGATACAGCTTTTGAAGTTCTGCATTCAGTTTTTCTGGCATTAGGGCTCACCTGTGAAAAACACAATACCCAGTGCAACTTTTTCTTACAACATTGTATAAAAATGGAAACGGTATGTGAAAGCTCACAGTGGACAAAACAGGATTAAAAGTGCATTCCTGCTCCAAAATTTCTCAAGCTGATTTTTGTGGGTTGGTTTTAAAAGATATGTTCAAATTAATAAATTGGCTTCTATGTTGGTTACGCTCAGGAATAACAATTAACTTTCTCAATCCCTCCTTCCCCTGCCAGCCACTAAGACCTCTATAAAAATATTTGGGGCCCTTCTAAGTGGAATGGGTTGTGCTATGGAAAGCTAACCGATGTCCAATCCTCTTTCATAAATTCATATTTTTAAGTGTCTCTCTCAGGGATTTACGTAGTATGAAATTGGCAGAAAGCTTTGCATATTTCTAGCTATTTCTGCTGGCAGATTTTTAGATCTAGCTTATTTAATTTCTTAAACATTATATTCTGATCCGTTAGGATTTCCTTATGCACTTCTTATCTTCCTCTCCCCAACTAATTCCATAGACTACCAACATAGTTCTTCCCATATTGCAACTTAGAAAGAGGATCACATTCTCTTGTCTCTTAGTCTTTATTTTCTGTATTCTGGACTGAAACCCAAGGAATTCTTTCCTGGTCTTTCACTGCTCGGCTGATAGTTGTTAAGTATTATATGGGTTTCCCAATCAAAATCTGTTTGATTAAAAAAAATCTGTTTTTCAAGATTTTGTGTTTCATTGTCGTTTTGATTTTGAATGATTTATTAAATAGTTGGTAAAGTTAAAATTCTGAAATCTTATTTCTTGCAGCCCTTGGCCAAGTTGAAATATTTCTGCAATAAGCTAAAAGCAAGCAACTTACACCCTTCATCTCTATTGTCAAGTTTATCCTTTGCATTGGAAGCGAAGAAAACTGGTATTTCTTTTTGCCATTTAACATTGCTGAACATTTTTGTACATATGTTGTTACCATGCTCATTAACTTTTCTCTTTCTGGATCTTTTAAGATTTAGCTATTGATATAATGAAGATAATAAAAGAAGAAGGCTTATGTCTTAAACCTCACTATTTTTGGCCATTGCTGGCTCAGCACCAGGAAAAGAAAAACACTGAAGGTTAGCACTTCTAATCAGATTTTGGTTATCATTAATATTAACACATAATCCTATAGCAAGAAACATGAACAACTCAGCAACATGCACAACTCTATCAAAACATTATTGTCTTTTGATGTAGTAGTAAACTGTATATCATAACAATTGCCTTGAAAGGTTATTATTTCTTTATTTTTTCACTGTTAATGTCACATTTGTAACTTTACAAAGAGCAATTATTATTTTAGCTAGGTTGTAGCCAAGGTTTGATTTGTCACAATATTCTTGGCTGTCTTTTAATATTCTGAACTTGAAAGACAATACTGAAATCTAGGGAAGCTTTTAAAATCAGGTTACTTTGTGCAAATTCTTCCTCTAAATATAAAAGAAATGAATCTTTTAGATGAGGTTTTCATGTTTCTTTGCAGTGATAAGTTAAATGTGAACTTAGTTACGATAATAAAAGCATAAAACCTTCATTGTTGAATGAACTCTCATGATCTGACAGCATATTGATTGAAGGACTAAAATGTTCAGTTTTTGGATTCTTAAGTAGGCTTAAGCGTTTAGCACACACTTTCCCCTGTTACAGATGGGGGTGTCTGTAAGATATGAGTAAGAATTGAACAAATATTAAATTTTAAAGGACAATATCTAATTCTTTGGTTTGCATTATTGGTAATTCAGAAAGAATGGACTGATAAAAAGATGCTTTTAAGAGAAGTACTTTCCCCTTGGGAAAATTAAAAACTGCCTTTTTCATCTTATTTCACAGTATAATGTGTTTTAGAATGAGATGTAGAGTTGTTAGTGTCACATGGATGACAAACAAAATGCAGAAACAACAAAAAAAGAGCTTTTAGCAGGCAGTTCGTATTGCAATTTTATTTTAAAATATACAGTCATATTCCAACTTAGACTAAATGCGGAAACAAGTATTCCCTAATTGTTTCTGGCAATAAAAGTGTGCCAGTCTTTTTTAGAAAAGTCTTTATAAAACAACATTCTCTTGTTAACTCTTTACATTCCTGAAAATGCTTAAGAGTACTGTGGAGAATATCCTAATACAAGCTTTGAATTCAAAATTGTTGGCAGTGTATTGCATCTCCTCCAACTATCCCCAAACTATACATACCACGATAAGTTCAAGTTTAGCTATGTTTTATTTAATACTGTTTCTTACCAGTTTGATTTACCTCTATCCCAAAATTAATGAACGGCTACCTATAAGTAGCTATATTCATCTAGTAAAAAAGCTTCTTGCTGATAAGAATTAAACAGTAAGTGTTGATTTCATAATTTTTGCAATGAGAAGATGAATAGGCATGCAGTTGTAAAGTTTGGAATCTTCATTGTAGAAATCCTTCAGCCTGAGAGGCAGCCACTTAGTATTGTGAATAAACATGGCATGACTTTTAGTTGCAAAAAAATAAAATGTTTTTCTTCATCATAAATGTTGTATAAATTAAAATGTAGAAAAACTTTATGTATCTTGTTAAAAATCATGAGGTGCTTCTTCAGCTAATGACTCATTGGCTCTTTTATCAATGTAATTCTGAATGCAACTGAATGCTGCTGGCGGTGCAGGCATTTAAATCTCCCGCGCAGAGCTGGGGGAAGCCCCAGGTGGTGAGGGAGAATCCCAGGATGGCAGAGGGGGAATCCCCGGATGGCGCGTGGCTGGCGGCGAGGCCGTTTCAATGCCCTCTGCCACGCATCTGCTGCTGGTGCCGCAGGCATTTAGATCTCCCGCACAGAGCTGTACAAAAAAAACCTGAGCAACGCTGGGTAATCAGCTAGCGTCTTATAAACTTACATTTCAGGTGTTACCAGAGCTATTGACAATTACTTTGTAATTATTTCCAAATAAACTTCCAGTTCTGCTGAAATCAAATCACTTTTCTATTTTAAGGCAAACTTCAATGAATGGTGTGGCTTTAACTTACTGTGACTTGTTTACATGTACTTTTAAGTGCTCAGCAGAAATTCACATTTAATTATTTGCACTATTTTATTTGCACTACATAAAATATTCATGGAAATGACACTTTTCCACAGGTTTCTACAGGTTTCAAACAAGGACTTCAGGAAAGAATTTTTTTTAAAAATAACGAATGAGGAAACCTGGACTAATAATGTTTATGCTACTAATTTATATTTACTTACTTGTAACCCGCCTTTATTTTTACAAATAACTCAAGGTGACAAACATATCCAGTACACCACCCTCTTCCTATTTTCCCCACAAGAACCTTGTGAGATGGGTTGGGCTGAGAGGGATTGACTGGCCCAAAGTCACTCAACTGGCTTTCATGGCTCACAATCACAGTCTTCTACTTTCTAAACCTGGTTCCTTAACCACTAGACCAAATAAAAATGCTAGTTCCATTGCGGTTTTTGACATGAATCTCAAATTAACTCAATACGATGTAATAAAATTCTGTGTATGTGCATTTCAAGAAAATCTAATTTCTGAACACTTTGTGGTAATCTTTTATATAGCAACATTAGTCTCTTATTTCTATTTTATTTTTATTTTATGCCTTTGAGTCAATGTTGATTCCTGGTGACTGCCTGGGCTAGTCCCTGCAGTTTTCTTTCTTCCATTCAGATGGGTTTGTGCCTAAGGCAATACTAGAACTCACAATCTCCTGGTTTCTCGCCTAATGCTTTAACCACTATTGTACACCGAACTGGCGTTCACTTTAAAATGTACTTGATGTAATTATAAGAATATAAAATGTAGTTATATTAATTAGAACATTTAAAGACAAAGAAAGAAGCAGTAGAAAGGAAAGGAATAGTATAGAAAGGAAAGGGGAATATCAAAATATATTAAAATGTCCAATCCTGCTCAGAAATTGAAATTAATGAACTTGGCAGTACCTAGGAAATTTCTTGGTAAAATTAGTGAAGACATAAATTCATAGTGGTGGGGGAATTAAGTACCCCAGCATCTTTAGAACATAGACTTTGCCTATCATGGTTCTTCCTGGAAATTCCTGGTTCTTAGTGATTGTATCCATGCAGTTTTCTCAGCAGTGTAATAGAAATGGTTTATCATTGCCTTACAGAATTTAAAAAAAAAAACTTTTACTACCAAGGCTGACCTGTGGAGCTTCTGTAATCAGCCAAGGTTGGCTAGAGGCTGCGATCTTTAGCATGCTATCAGAAATAAAACCCTTTTCCAACTACCCGTGTTTCTTAGAAAATAAGACGGTCTTATTTTCTTTTGACCCCCGAAATAAGCACTTGGCCTTAGTTTCGGGGAGGTCTTATTTTTTTTTTGAGGTGCAGGAAGCGCTGGTTCCTGTGCTGGCCACACCCACCCCTTCACTGGGGCTTATTTTGGGGGTAGGGCGTATATTAGCCCTCACAAAAAAAATTAGGCTTGGGCTTATTTTTGAGGTGGGTCGTATTATCGGAGAAACAGGGTATTTGAACTTCAATTGTCTTCTACATTCTTTGTGTGAAATGAGACAATCTGCATGTAGAAAAATTCACATCTTAAGATCTGATAACCTATGTTTGAAGAGAATCAAACAGAATACAGTAAAAGAAAATACAGAATAAGGTAAAACAGGCCGATGTAATTTCTCCTTTCTATGTAATTTTGCCAACATAAAATAATCTAAACTTATAAAGCAGGTGTGTCAAACTGGCGGCCCATGGGCTGGATACGTCACACGCAGACCACACCCACCCCAGGTCTGCAAATGGGAAAACATTGTGAAATGTCATGTGATGGCAACATGATACACCGAGTTTGACACTTGTGTTACAAAGCATTATGTAATCTTTATTTCATAGACTGAACTGAGCCATTAGCAAGCTATTGTTTAATACCTGTGTTCTTTTTTTCTAGGTGTAATTAATGTTCTCAAAACTATGGATGAATTGGAGGTAAAGCCAAGTATTGACACATATTTATTATATGTTTTTACAAATTTGGATAACCCGGACCCTGTTCGCCAGAGGATTCAGGTAAGTTTATCATTTGTTTTAGCACTTTAGTACTTAATAGCACTCACTTATTATAGGATTGTATAGGATTGAGTTTTAAGACTTTGATTCATGATTTGGAAACACCAAGTAGTAGGGCAATACATATTTGATATATCAGATAATGTAAATTTGTTAATTTTAAGATAAAAATCAACAGAATCAGATGATGCATACTGTGCCCAGAACTATTGCTTTAAAGAGAGCTGTCCTGGGCCAGTTCAGGTTTCCAGTGATGGAATTATCACCAAAGGAATGACTTGGGGACTGAGGACACTCCGCTGTGATTTATCTGGGCACATGTGAATATCAGGACAGACATTGTTTTGGTAAAATACATTTTGTGTGGGTATGATACAAAGAGATGTATCAGGGCAATGAAGGATGGGAAACATCCTCAAAGTAAACATTGACAGAGGGATAATGGTGGTATTGCAAAGAAAAGAAGACAGGCTTCTTTTGGCTTCTTTTCTTCCTTCCTTTCTGGAACAGAAATAATCCAGATTACAGTGGTGGTGGTTTCTCCATTCCAGAAGAGCATTTCTTCAGTGCTAGATCAGTTACTAGTAAGGCATCCGTTGTCTAGAATTTATTTCTGGATAAAACCCTTGACTTAACATACATCATGGAGCTCTGACAGAGAGCCAGGCTGCTCTATAGTACAGCATGGTATGATTGGAAGACAGAGTAGAATTATTTTGATCTATACGACTTTTGTCTTGTTGGCCAGATGCATTGGGCTATCAGTCTGAATATCTGAGGATGCATTTAGGTTGTAAGAGCAGGAAAATAATGTTAATGGTTTACTTGCCCCATTGAACAAGGGTCTCTTCCTAAACTCGGTTTCTTCCTAACCCTTTTGTCCTAAGACTTTTCATTGTTCCCATGGAAATTACACACACTGGAGAGGTTCAAGATTTCATGTCCTTCATATGGTCACTAGCCTGCCCCACATACGACAGAGTGCACACTGGGTTTGTCTTTCTTTTTTCTTGAAACCAGTGGTCTGAAGACAGAAAAGCTTTGCATGATTGTTCTCATATATAAATCACTCCTTTAGAAATCTTACATGAGAGGGCAGTGCAACTCTTTGAAGAGATGGAGAACTAAAGTGATCTGAAAAGATGCTTGGTATAACCAATATTTTCCTGAATCTGTCCATGATTCTATTGAAGGTCTGTTTGATTTGTAGAATACAGAGATGAAACCAGCAGTTGACACAACTTAGACATGCATGAATCTGATATTAGAACTGGGAACGAAACAGTTACCTTTGATAATAGAATATTTAATCACACTTAATGGCTTGATGAGATACTAGATAACATTTCATAATCATGTATAACTTGAACATAACAGGAAAGCAAATTATTTAAATTTCTAGCTAAATTCCTTGCAAAGTGAGTTCTCTACCCTAAAATGATAGGCTATAAACAAAGCATATATTTTAGTCTAGCACAGGAGTGTCAAACTCGATTTTATTGAGGGCTGCATCAGGGTTGTGTTTGACCTCGGGGGATCGGGGTGGGCATGGCCAGCTTGATGTCACTTGTCAAGGCTCCGTTTTCAGTCATGATGGCCTCCTGCATCCCTCTGTCAGCAAAAATGGAGCTAGGGGAGGCTGCACACGGCTTCCCCTAGCTCGCAGAGGGCTGCAGGAGGCCATCGCAGCCAAAAACAGAGCCCAGGCAGGCTGCAGGAGGCCTCCCAGAGCTCCGTTTTTGCTGGTAGAGGGTTGCAGGAGACTATCACGACTGAAAACAGAGCCTGGGAGGGCCATGCTCAGCCCTCCTGAGCTCCGTTTTCGCTGACAGAGGCACCACGGGCAGGTCCTTCGCTGTTTTCAAGGCGGCCCTGCGGGCCAGATCTAAGCACCCGGGGGCCGGATCTGGCCTACAGGCCTTGAGTTTGACACCCCTGGTCTAGGACGTCCTTCACACTTCCTTCCAAAAAAGCTTATCTTAGCTAGATCTCCTTTTCTACCAAATGTAATATTGCACGCAGCACATTAAAAACATTCAGAAACAGATCCTGTCTTTTAAAATTACTGCTTTGCAGGTCTACTGTGCACATTCTGTGTGTTTAGTCTTTAAATTACAATTCTAAAATTATGCTTTGCATAAATGGTTTTTTTGAGAACTTTAATAGTATCTGTAAGGTAAGCCATTGCACACCCTGAATTACAGAAGACAGCCTCTGGTCAAGGCTGGAAGGCTGTTGGCCAAACCCACACCAGGTCTGAAATTTGAAGTATTTTAGAGAGCTTGACTATCATGATATACCAGGCACTACTGTATTACCATCTTTCCATAGGAAAGAGGCTGTCATTTGGAAACCGGTAGATTCTTAGCAGCAGAAATCAGGCATGAAGCTTCTCATGGAAGACTGAATAAAGTTTATCAGTTATGTAAGTGCTCTTGTTTTATATATTATCTGAGTACCCTGTTTGGAAAAGTAGTTTGAGGTAATTTTAAGAATGGTAAATGCTGATAATTTATACAAAAGTACTTGTTATTTAAGATTATTTGAATTTGTATTTTATGATTAGAAGCAAGTAAAATATGTAAATTAGCCTTTTGTTTCATTTTAAAAAGCTCATATCCCTTTGATAGAAGAAAGAGATGATACATTACGTACTCTTCTTAAGATATTCTTCTTAAAAATGTTGCAGAAATTGTGTGAATACTGTGAGCAGTTTTTATAAATACACCTGTGCTATAAAATTAATGTAAGCTTTAACAATGTTCTTCAAAGCTATACTTAAATGAAGTTATATCTAATTTGACTGGAAAATCTGAATTTATAGAACAGATTCCTTCTTTATTTAGGAATAAAATAAAATTTGTTTAAACTTAGTCAAGAACAAGGACTGATTAGGATACAGGGAGAAAGACATGGTTAATATGTCTATCAAGTATATATATGTAACATTAAATATTTTGTTTTCCTTTATAGCATATTTGGTTTTAAAATAACAATTGAATCAGTGCTGTTGTACAAATCAATGCATACTGAATAATTTAATTTAACTTGCAGTATCTTCCTCAAACATCTGGACAACAGAAAGGAGTCATATCAGGAACAGTCTAATGCTTGGATTTAGAAGGTGAGACTTATGAAATCTTACATTTTGGATAACTTTGAACTCAAATTCCAGCTTTGTTTTTTTGTTATTTAAGGCACTTTTTTAAAAAAATAGCTATTTGTAGCTAATAATATCCCACTGTTCTGGCAGGATCTTTTAGGACTCATTTTGTGGCTGGGCTTCAGTGTTGCCGAAGTTTAATATCCTGTTCTGTAAGTGGAAAAGTGAAGGTTTTCATTTGGGCCTAGATACAATAAATTGAAAACAATTTATTTGTTTCGTCTTTCATTGTTTTAGATTTATATTCCAGCTTTCCTAGGAAATTATGGTACCTTCCTAATATTTCCCTATAATAGGTATAAAGATAATATGTTAACATGGGCTAAGAATTTTGGCTACTCAATAAATTTAGATGATTGGCAACAACTATGGGACAGAAACCTTAGACTAACGTTATCAGTGGCATATAAAGAGAACTTATATAAAATGTTCTATAGCATTACTCCCCAGTTCAGTTGGTAGGTATGAATAAAAACAACCCAGCGAGATGTTGGAAATGTAAGAAAATTCCGGGATCATATACCACATGTGGTGGAAGTGTCCCAAGGCTAGAAAATATTGGACAGAAATCTAACAATCGATAGAAGCGATGACAAAGCAATCTATTGAATTGAAACCAAAAATATTTCTTCTGGGGCTATTGCCGCAAAAATTAAACAAAGAGATAGTGTATTTAACATTACATATACTGATAGCAGCCAGAATAGCCTACACCCAGTGTTAGAAATCGGAGGAAACTCCAAAGAAGCCCAGAGAATTTGGAAAGTGCTAGAATGTGCTGAGATGGACAGGTTGACGTTGAAAATCAAAGGAAAAAAGGATATGGAATACTACAAAATTTGGGAGACCCTTTATAATTGGCTGAGGGATAAATATAGAGATCAGAAATATTTATAGAAATATCTATAGAGATAGCAGGGTAATAAAGGGCAAAGCAACTAAAATGCGATGGAAAATAAAA
>JANHJO010005454.1:45759-57139 GCA_032468235.1 Pseudoxyrhopus heterurus | reverse complement strand
GTTTCAGTTCACAACCAACTCGGTTCACAACCAAAGTTATGGAACGAATTGTGGTCGTGAACCGAGGTTCCACTGTATACTAAAGGCTTTATTATACACTGTATCTAGGTATTAACAATTTTCAGGTATATATTTGTTTTTTATTAATTTTTTATATTTTTGGAGGCAGATGAAATGATTTCTAAAACAAAGGAACAAGTGCTTTTCAGAGTAATGTAATCTCAGGTTTATCCTAAATATGTCACCTTTAGAAGTAGGTCCTGGATGTAGCATATTTTGCTCCTTACAGACTTGATGTAAATGTCTGGGTCCCTGCCTGAAGAATTAAAAAGACTGTTTTGCTGCAGAGCAGGTGGGAGAGGGACAGCCAAAGCTGTATTTTTTGATAAAGGATTTTCTGTCTATGCTTAATGGAAAATTAAGATTAAAAACTCAAGACAAAGAACATGGTTTACCATTATCCAACTACTTTCAAGCAAAAATTGGGTTTTATTTTTCAAACATTGGTTTCCTTAGCTTTTCAATTGCTTAAAGTGTTGAAAGGTTTTTTTTAAAGCAATTAATCTGGCATGTTAACTGACAAATGCAGTGAACCATATTTTCTCCCTTTTAGAATTGGCAGTCTTCGGGGAATGGGATGACCATGTTTACGCTACTTTAACAGGGCTAAATATAGAGCTGAGAAAAATGCAGAACAAACTGAGTGATAAGAGCTGGCACTGGGAATGTACACAAACAGGCTTCAGCAGGCTGACTTTCCCAGCAGGTGGCAGTCAGACAACCACAATGATCCAGCAAATTGTGGGCTTCGTACAAGCTCCCTCTGTCAAACAGAAGCCTGCTTCCAGTATCTGATAAAAAAAACCACTACTTTATATGCTTGTTCTTGCTTAGCTGCTAAATACTTTAAAGGGGAAATGGAAAGAAAAACACCCCCTTTCCTAATCAGAATGTTTTGCGGCATCTGGGAAGATTAGGTAATAGGACTGTGTGGTAATAGTAGGCTTTTGTTTGTTGCTTATAAAATGAAAATAACTTTAGTGCTTGGTCATCGTCTGGTCATTGAAGAGTTCTGTTGGCTTTCAGTGGACATCATTATTATTATGAACAGCTTATCTAGAATGTTGAATTTTGTTTAATTTCTGCTCAAGGAAATGTTTTAGATTTGTACATGGAAAATCAGTGAGCAGGTTTGGAATGGTGTTCTTAAAACATTTTTTTTTTGAAGATGACTGAATAGTTAGTTACATATATTTTGTATCATGTATATGTTTTAGAAGACACATTTTTATGTCATAAAATTAGGACTGGGTTTTTTGTTTTGGGTTTTTATAAATATACATTTATTTAAAATTAATACAAATATTTAAATGTGTTACATTATCTTACTGGTACTGAGGACCTGCCTAATGGCTCTCTTATATACAACTTTGCGCAAAGTTACTGTAATAGACCATCATTGGTCAGATTTACCAAAGCAGATTCTCTTGTTTACCATTCTTAGATTGTCAGGAGATCTCTTTACTGTGTTAAGATCAAAAGGAAGGAAGAACCAAGCAATTTGTCTTAGCCTCCCTCTCTCAGCATCCCAAATGCTGAGACTGAGACATCATTTATTAGTTTTTTTCTTTGTCTTCTTTTTGTTCTTCAGAAATATATTGTTCATGTTATGGTGGGCTACAAGTTAAATGTCATGGAAACTAATAAGTGGGCTTATTCTTGGTTCCCTTTGCTCTAACCCAATCCTTTAGTTCATATTCTTAAAGGATGAGGTGTGAGTCCTTTGAAGACAGCAATATTGTCCAAATTCGTGAAAAATGAACTAGGAGATGGTATTAATATAGATACTCTGTAACTAATTCCATATGGGAGTTTTGAACAATATGTCAAGTTTCTCATCTCTTAGCACTGACAGTTATAAAAACTATGATGACTTTTTAAACTGGTTTGCAATATGCTTCTGTGTGTGTGTGTGTGTGTGTGTGTGTGTGTTGCTTGTTAGAAATGGCTAACTGCCATAAAGACTACATATTTTTATCTCTCAATTGGTGCCCAGATCATAATTCTATTGTGATGATCCAGAATCATGTACACATACTATTAAGGCTGATACTCACAAATAAACTCACAAGGATTTAGGATTTTGTGACTATCTCTCAAGGAAGGTGACCCATTTATTTCAATACACAATGCATTATTTAATTAAGGCATGGAATTTGAATCAGAAATAGCATTTTGTTTGTTGTTTGTTAACTATTAACTGTTGTTAATAGTTCATTGAATTAATGTGTCTTCAAAGAAATCTGTAGCAGAAGGATAACCCAGTGATAATATTCATACCCCAGCTCTATTTTGTGTCTATTGAAGCTCACTCAAATTATGCTGATTAAATTCAGCAGTAAATAAACATGTTTGCAGCTTTTTCTTAACTTAAATAAACTATAAAAAGGTTTGTGAATTATCTTATAGCACATCTGTTTTGAGTCATTTCTCTCTTACACATACAGACCCAGACCAGAATTAAAGGGTTGAGAAAGAAAGCTAGAGGGTTC
Source organism: Pseudoxyrhopus heterurus (assembly GCA_032468235.1). NCBI lineage: Eukaryota > Metazoa > Chordata > Lepidosauria > Squamata > Pseudoxyrhopus > Pseudoxyrhopus heterurus. The sequence goes on along the minus strand of JANHJO010005454.1, from coordinate 54,587 downwards.
TTCAAACCATGTTGCCCTGCTTCCTCAAAGGTTTAAAACCTTTTTTCCTTTTTTAAATCAACCCGGCTGCTAAAAGATTGCCCACCCCGATCTATAGGACTCGCTTATATCTCTACTTCTAAACAAAGAGGAATAGAGGTTTTAACATTGATGGGTTGACGGGAGGAAAAGTCAGCGTATATTTTTCAAGTTTTCAAGAAACAAGAGAGAAATTTTAAAAGCAGCAAATCAGACAATGTTTTCCTTTTGTTGTCTGCTTTACTTTTTTTCTTTTCTCTCCCTCCTTAATAGAATTTCTGAGATGGGACAGACACTTGATTTTTCGGGTCTGTCAAAAAAAACTTTGAATTTAACTTTTGTCTCTTGAGCAGTGGCTGTCTGTTGCAGAGAAAGCCTTTTATAAAATAGAGAGATTGAAATCAGTCCTTTTGTATGTGTAAGTGTAGGTAATTATACTTTAAAGGGAACTTGCTTTGTACATTTTAATTTTTATAAAGAAACGAGCAGTTATCTCTCTGACACCTTATTAAATGTATAATTAACCTTATGATCCCTGCCTCACTTGTGAATGCTTGGCAGAATAATTGGAGAAGAATAGTCTTCCAGCTTTTCTTTCTTTTACAGTCCTAAATCTCTTTTCTGTGGGTTGTTAAGCCATTTCTTCATTTTCTTCTCCCTTTGCAGCAAACATAATGTTTATAATGCCAAGAATAGCATTTGCCAGAAAAGGAAGAAACAATAGGCCTTAGAATCCCATATATGTTTCTTTCTCCAAATTTTTAATAACTAGTTGACCATTGCCTTTAGTAATAATATATTATTGGCTATTGTGAACTTTTCTAATTGAAAGTTTTCACCTTAGGTGTGTTTTATTTATCAAGATATTACAGTTATTTTGCTCATTTAATTTTCTTTCTTTTTCTCCCCCCCCCTTTTTTTTTTCAAGAGAAACAAAGCAATAAGTGAACAAAGGAGACATATCATAGTTTTTATTATACAGAAATCCAAGACCCAAGGACAGGTATATAAACTTTTAAAAAAAGATTTGAATGTAATTAACATATTCTTTCTAGCATCTTTACTTAATTGTGTTCTGATGTCAGCATTTGCATTGTTGAACATTCTCACAGGGATGTTAAGTTTGTACTTTCTCAATCCAAGAAGAGAAAAGAAAAAGGGTGATATTCCAATTTAATATAAACAGTGAACATCTTACCTTCTCTTGATTCTAAAGTGACTTAACATGCACGATTTACAACTTGAATCATTATAGCTTAGGGATAAAGTACATAATTTGTATGCAGAATGCTCCAGATTAAATCCCTAGCAGATAGATTTTGGAAAAATCTGTGGGAAACCCTTGAGAACATTATAATAGTGGTACAAGGTAGTTTCCTATATTTTCCCCCCTTGGTTTCTCTAATAAGCTGTCCACATTGAGCTTTTTCTGCTGAAAGCATCTCAGGATTCAAACTATAGCACTTCTGTTGAAGCACTTCTTCTCACTAAATCTTTATGAAAGATGTCTCACTAATATTCTGTGCCTATAATTTTTCTAGAGCAAAAAGATCAGGACTTTACAGGACCTGATACCTGATTTCAAAGATCAAGACCATCTGTTCCACTACCTCCTGAAAAGCTATTGTAAGATTTAGTGTTTAGTTTTTTTTTATATTTTGTGTATATATCTGCATTTTAATGGTATCCTTTAATGCAAATACTATCAGCAATTTGATAATTTTTTAAATGACTGTAATAAAATTATAAAGCTTAAAGTTGGAGGCATTTTCGGAAAGCTTTCAGAAGGTGAATTCTCTTTAAGATTGTTCTAGCTACTCCACTGGAAGGAAAGAAACCACCATGAAGGTAACAGATATGTATCACAAGTTGGAATAGCCACATTGAACTCTGGCTGTTATAATGGCAGAGGTTCATAAAGTTGTGTCTTGCATCATGTATTTCTATCCTGCCTATTTGCACATACCTGTTTCAAAGTTCCACATTTTGTATTTAAAAGATTTAGCCATATTTTGACAATGATCTTATTTTCACTGGAAAGCATTAGAATTCTCTGCTATCTCAGGTATTAGTTATTAATATTCCATTTCTAATAACACATATCGGATGACATGCTTTCAGAAATATTGGATGTTATGTCTATGGAGATTCTCAGTCATCCAGGTCATGTTTTCCCCCAAAGGTGCTTTTTCAAGAGGCAACTGGACTTTCTCTCTTTTTTTTAAGACGTTTCATTTGTCATTCTTCAGAGAGCTGAAGAAGCTTCTTGGATGAGAAGGGAAACGTCTTCAAAGAAAAACCAGAAAGCCCAGTTGCCTCTTGAAAAAGCACCTTTGGGATTGGATATTATGATATTTTGGCGTACCTCCTCATGAAACAAATGTGAATGGGAGTTAACAGGAGCTGAAACCCCCTGCATTTGGAGATAGATCATGATTGCTTAAATTCCTCAGAGAGTGAGTTGTACAAATCAGACCTCCTGCAAAGGCAGCACACCAATAGTCATTCTGTTTTTGATCGAGACTAATTCTCCACAATTCTGTTTCTGATGCATATGTGTAGGTGGGCGGTGAGGTAGGAGAAGCTCTTTATATTGTTATTCTTCCAAGAATAAAGAATTACTAAGAAAATGTCTCAGTTATGCGGTCCATTAAACATAATCTCACTATTCTTTCATACAATAGATACTTCCATTTTAAAGGAATGGGAAGTTAACAATTTCTATTATACCTTTATTAAACCATCACTTTCTGCAGATTCTGAAGCCTCCCACAGTTAGAAAGCAACTCTCCTACTTGCAGCTGTGAGTGGGGAGTTTCTTCCTCGCAAATGGAGGGATCTGAGGCACACACCTCCGTGGAATAGAAGCTTTTTAGTTAAATAACTCCCTGTTGGAAAAGCAGATACCACAAGTTAAATGAAAATCAAATCAGTTCAGCATAATTTCCCAAAACACTGTTTAGTGTTTCTGTCACTCATTGCATGAAGAAGCAAAGAAACAACAGTAAATGTTTTGCTGCACAAGCTCTGTAGGAAAACATTGGAGTTAGCAGTGTTATGTTGGAGGTCAGAGTTGCAACTTCCGTAGATCCTATGTATGGTAAGGGCTCAGTTGCTTGAGGATGAAAGCTTCAGTATAAAAGCAACCTCTGCTTCTTTATGATCAAAGCAGAAAACCTTCTTTAGGAATTTTATTACTTTTTGAATGGGAATCATTAACTAGGATTGTAAATGTCTTCATCTATCAAACTCCGATCTTATCACTATTTAAAAGAATGCAGTAGCACTCAGTACCACTGACACTGTTCTGATTGGCTTGTGTTTCATATTCTTAGAAACAGACCCATAGAAACTTTACTGCAGCTGAGATTAATAATTGTAAGAACAAGGGACTTGATTTACCTATTAGCAGTTCCATACCAAAAATAGAGATTTTGCTAAGTCAGCTTTAGCAATTAATCAAGAAGCAAATTTAATCTGCTGTTTCAAAGCTTTGTTTAATCACACCAATTAATCGATTCTTGCTTGTAGACCCACTTCAGATTTATGAAATCCAGTATTCTTTCACTGGGATGAATGGGTTTACTGTAGAGCAACAAATTGAGTCTCTTGGATACTTTCAAACCACATCTTGGCTTTTCTGAAGTGTGCAGTTAGATATTTCTGAACACAAAGCATGCTGATAGACAGACAGACAGATAGAATAGAGTAGACAGACAGTTTTAAATACTTACAATTTTGGGGGGATTTTTTTTTCTTTTTTAGACTTGGAAAAGGATGTAGTTTCATGTAAAGCTTTGTATGAAGAAATGAAAGCAAAAAATGTGGGCTTAAATGAGCTGTCTTTGAAACGCTTGGCAGTCCTTCTGAAAGAATACGGACAACCTGTTCCTTTCACTGAACCTCCTGTAAGTGCTTACTGATTTTTTTTTGGGGGGGGGGATGTATGTGCTTGTAAATTTTAATAAAACGTGTTTAATTTTGCTCAGATTAAAGTTTCTCAAAGAACATTTATTGTTTTACTCGAGTGGGAGATTTCACTAGTGGGAGAATAGAAACTTTGGGGATCTATATTTTTAAGCCAAAGATTCAAGCTCAATTGTGGGTTTACCACGCATCTGCAGAATATTTTATCTTTAAATGATTATTGCATGCTTTAGTATAGAATAAGAATAATATATATTATAACTGATTACTACATACAGTCCTCAGTTAACAAACATTTGTTAAGTTACAATGTATTACTTACAACCACTACTCGAAATGCCCACCATTCCAGTTACATAATTGCGATCCAGGCACATCCAGAGGGCGACCAATGTTACGCCTAGAGTGGTTGCAGTATCACATGGTCACCAATTGTGACCTCCCCTGCTGGCTTCCCAAAAGCCAAGTGAGTGGGGAAGCTGGCAGGGAAGGTGGCAGGTTGTTCCCACTCCTTCCACTTTTTGTTCTGAGGAGCCTGGCTATGGAATACAGAATCCCAGTGAGCCACATCACAGCAGCCCCCTGTGCATCCTTCCACACTGGCCATCCTGGCCTGGCGACACTTCCACCATCTGGCTGGAGCCACTCCTGGCTAGCTACACTCATGCCACAACAGCCACTTACTCCCCATTGGCCTGCCTGTGAGCCATCCAGGACTTGCAACTGTCTGCAAGCTTTCCGATTGACTATGTTTTTGACATTCAGCAGGAGGTTGCAAAGAGGTCCTCACTTAATGACAGCAGTGGGGACTACCAGGATTGCTATCACTAAGCAATGTGGTAAGTGTGATGTCACACTTATCACCACATCACTTTGCAGTGGAAATTCTGGTCCCAGTTATCATTGTTCAGCAAGGACTGCTTGTACTTTCTATAAATTTTCATGAGCTTTTGTATGACCTTTTTGCCATAGTTATTAAGTGAATCACTGCAGTTGCTAAGTGAATCACAGTAGTCATTAAGCAAATCCAGTTTCCCCCATTGACCTTGCTTGTTAGAAGACAGCTAGGAAGGTCACAAATGGTGAGCATGTGACATTGGGACACTGCAGCCATTGTAAGTCCATGCCACTTGCCAAGCACCCAAATTTTGACCATGGGATGCTGCGATAGTCATAAGCTCAAAGGCTGGTCCTAACTCACTTTTTTCAGTGCCATTGTAACTTTGAATATTACTAAAGAAATGGTTGTAATTTATAACAGAGTACCAATACTCCCCATTAAAAATAGCCTTATATTTTTAATATCATTGCCGTCAGAATAGACATATCAAATATTCTGTTACAGAGAAAATCTGAGGATTTGATACAGAAATTGCTTGGTATATGTGTTAAAATACGGCTTATTTGCATTCTCACTTCACTTTCTTGCCTTCTTTTTGTTTCTTGCTTTTTCTTATTGTAGGAAAGCTTCACATTCTACGCAGAGAAGTTAAGGAATGAAAAGGAGTCACATTCATCAGATGACGATTAACTTGTTTATATATTAGATTCTGTTAGAAATACTGTGATTATTGTAAAAGGGCCTGTTTTAAATTCTGTGTTATTGTCAGAAAATAAAGGTGAAAAATAGGACTTTTTGTGTAATGTAATTGAATTCTATACCATTACAGATTTACAGTTTTACCCTGAAGGTTGCTTTTGCTGCTAACAAAAATTACATATAGAAGAGTTATATGTGAACTGTATATATCACTGTTTCTTCATTTTTCTAGTCTGCATTCATTTTGCTACCTAGCCTCAGCACATCTAAAATTCTGGCTTCAAAGAATAAAGTTGTGCATGTATGCATGATTTGGTTTTTTTATTTAAAAAAAAGAGTGGTTGGATTATAAGTAAGGGGAAAACAGCACAAAAAACTAAGACAGTAACCATAATGGGTGACAAACAGCTATAGTCAGCCAAGAGAAAGAGTTGTAATTTTTTCAAAATCCTTCTGATTATTAAAAACCCTTCATTTTTTCTAAATGTTTTTGATTGAGTTTCCAATCTTTTATCACATGTAAGTGGGGTAAAATAAGGATACTTCTGATACCAGATTCAACTGCAGCAATTACAGTAGATATCAGATTTCTGTTGCTCTTTCAAAGTTCAGAATTTGCTCAGACTCTAAAACCATAAATAATCCTCATCATCACCAGTATTATATTGTATATATATTTCCTTGAAAATGTTAGTTTCTTTTTAGAAAATCTGCAAACTTCATTAATGCTCATTGTACTAATGCAAAGCTCTGTGATTATTTTTACTTTACGGGTACAGCATAACAGAAAATTGTGAGATGGGCAGTTATACAAATCAAATAAATAATCAGAAATAATTTAGCCAATGTTTCTATTGTCTGTCAAAGTTTGGACAAATTACTGTTTTATCTAAGAAATTTAGATGTAGTACATTTTTCATTAGTGGTACCAGTACCTTAGATTTCCTAGGGTATTTTTCTGTACTGCTTTTGTTTCAGTACAGTTTGTTATTAGCACATGGCACATTGTCCTGAGTATGCTTAAAACGTTGAAGGTATTTATTATATGGAGACTTTGGGACATTTTTAACCAATCTGCCCTTGAAGTTCAGCCAAGAACTTTCTTCATACGTTTTGGAGAATATGTGAAAGCTCCTGATTAGTGGAGAGATGGGGCGATACATTTGGTTCCTCTTTTGTTGTCCTCCGTATCTTTCTTCCCCAGCAGTATTGGTGGGGGGGACTCAAAACCACCAATGTGCCAAATAGAGCACTACAATGCAAGCCCCACTCTATTTCTATGTTCATCAATGTTGCATGCTCATTCAAAGGGGCTGAGGCTTGCAGTATAATGCCTCAATTATCATCTTGTTGATTTTCATGCACATACAGAGTTTGGAAAGACATGAGAGGCAATAAGGCAGAAACAAAATGCCTAACAAACATACCGTATGCTATGGTCAGTGTTGTTCTCATCTCAGTTTCAGGCCCAGGTCAAAGAGCAACTTTGATCCAGGAAAATAACAAACAGTCTTTCTTAAATAGAGGAAAGTCTAGTTTCTTGACTTACTGAAATTTGTAGTAATAGCATTGAATGATACATTAAAAATCTAAGCAACATGATCTATAGCAACTTTCTAGGGTTTCATTTCTGTTTTTCCAAACATCAACTTGTATAAACTTTCACACATAACCAAGAAATACAAATACAAATATGATAATTTGTATTCTCATAAGGGGCAGGAATTTATGAGAATAAATGGAAGTTCACCTGATTTTTCCACTGGAACATTGCTTCCTGAAACCATAGTTTGTTTACATAATTGTTAACACCGCACAGGGTACACTTTTCTCTACCATAAATGTCAGAGTTCATCCCTCATTCTCCATAGGGTGTTCGAATCTCATCAACCTTGATAATAGAATTATTTTTTCTTCCTAGTATATTTCTTGCAAGTGTAGCATCTGGGTTTTTTTTTTCAGACCAGCCAAGTATTGATCCATTGGTTGCAACAGGAATTGAGTATCTGGGTTGTCATGCAAGCCTGACGTGGGCTGAGAGAGTGACTGGCCCAAAGTCATGCAGCCAGTTTTCATGCCAAAGGTGGCACTAGAACTCAGTCTCTTGGTTTCTAGCTAAAATTGGCGCTCCACGCTGATAATAGAACGATGTGATTCAATTACTCCCATTTCTGTGCTTAAATTTTCAGGCAAACAAGAAAGAGCTGTATAATAAAACACAACAGGTTTTGCTAATTAGCACTATAATTATTTTCTAGTGCGTATATATATTAAGATAATGACACGTGGCTTCACATTTGAGTGTTTTGTTTTGCAGAGAAGTTGATTTAAGTATTTAATGTTATTTTGTAATGAAAGGCATTTCTCTTTTTTTGGAACCAATCCAGAAAAAAAATATTTCTGTTATTGAATCCTTTCTGCAATCCATTCAGTAGACCATAACTCTTACTCCTACATGTCCTTTAGAAGGTCTGTTCTATTTACAGAGGAGCAAAGTATGTTGCAGAAACCAAAGTATATTAAACTATGAAAACAGAGAACTTGTGAATGTTTTAAATAACAAAGGCAAAAACATGAAGGGTCTACATTCCACTTTGAGCAGCTAAAAATCAAGATGACAAATGTCTGCAAAAGCAAAATGCAGTTATCCTCAATAGTTTTTTGGTCTGTGTTTTGCTATCGCCCAGAGTTGATCTGTCAAGGGGAACAAGAATGTCTTTCAGTAACAAATAATCATAAAGTAAATTAAGAGGTCATTTGGCCAATGTTGAAAACCAATTTATTTTATTCATGAACAGTTTATAGAGTTAAAGAATTACATTGCGTCATAATCCTTTTTCCATGTTAATATCCTCGGTTCTATCCATTTTTCTAAGACTTGATTTCCTTGTGCTTTACATCATACATGGATTGTCCCCTGTAACATTAAAATTAAGTCCCAAAAGTGCTTTTCAAAAGACAACTGGACTTCCTTGGGTTTTTTTTCTTTGAAAACATTTAGCTTCTCATCCAAGAAGTTTCTTCAGTTCTAACTGGTGGGGAATGGAACAATTTATATTATTTGCAGGATTCCTTCCTTTTCCCAATAGTCAGAACTGATGAGAAACCAAATGTTTTCAAAGGAAAAAAAAAAAAGTCCAGTTGTCTTTTGAAAAACACCTTTGGGTCAATCATGACCTGGATGATTGAGAATCTCCATGTTGTTGTTAGTTGCGAAGTCATGTCCGACCCATCGCGACCCCATGGACAACGTTCCTCCAGACCTTTGTCCTCTACCATCCTCCGGAGTCCATTTAAGCTTGCACCGACTGCTTCAGTGACTCCATCCAGCCACCTCATTCTC
>JANHJO010005454.1:26651-37436 GCA_032468235.1 Pseudoxyrhopus heterurus | reverse complement strand
AAACGGAGATGAGCACCGCCCCCTAGAGTCGGAAACGACTAGCACAGATGTGCGAGGGGAACCTTTACCTTTACCTAGACATGCTTTGGCTTGTTTTATGAACTAAGCCTATGTTTGTGTAGGAATAACACAGTCAAATCAAATTAATGGGATGGGGTCAGATGGGAAGATGATCAGAAATTAGGTTTTACTCACAATAAATTTTAAGAAAGTAAATAAAAAGATGAGGGCAAAATGTGGACCGAACAAAGAACATATAAAACTACATCTTAGAAGTTTATTTTTGCAATCTATTTAGAATGCATGTTATAATTTACTTTAAGCTTTTAAGAGAGGAACTGCACTATTCCACATCCAGATGGTCCTAGTTTTATGCTTACAGGGATGACCATCTAATAGATTGTACTTGATTCTCTTTTGCAATAGCATAATTCAGAAATTTTTATAATCATGTTTGAGAAAAAAGGCATGTCCTATAACAGAGAAATATTGTCAAGATTACTAGCATGCAATGCCTCGACCAGTAAATGGTAAGTTAACATTTGTATGGATGGAATCATGGAACATATGATTTGAAAGAGACCTTATACATAATTTAGATCAACCTTTTCCTGGGTGCACTAAAGGCCATCCAACTTGCATTTGAAAACATTCAGAAACGGTCCCTCCACCCCCCAGCTATCTTCAACATGACAATATTGCTCTCTCTTAAATGCCTGACATTTTCAGTCCATCAAACAGTTCTTGTTGGGTATTCAAAGTTAGATCCAGAATACTTGATATCCTTATTTCTTCTTCTTCCTTCAGAAAACTGCAAAAGATAATAATTAACAATCAATACTCTCCCAAACTCAATTATATTTACAAATCTAAGATCCATTATGGTTTTCATATGTGAGTAGGTTGGAGACCCCTGGAGTAGGATATCATCTGTCACAACAAACTGGAACATTGTGAATCCAGTACTAGTACTGACCACAAGGCAACTTGTGGTTGTGTATGCTTTGGGGAGATATAGGTCAAGAACTGAAAATGTGTTCTTTCTTTGATCTTTCTGGTTGTCTACTTATACCCTGCTGTATTGACTTTTGGTAGAATAGTGTCTCCAATAGATATCTCATATCTCAGCATGAAAAAATTGCTCAGCTTGGATCAGCTCCTTAAATTATATCACTGGTGTTTGATTTCTTCAATATGTTATAGTCTGATATGCAAATAGAACATTTGAAAGCATATGATTGAGTACGATATTTTCTCCAGGTATTGCTCTCAAAGCAATCTTGAAAATTTGAAAAAAACTTTCATCCATTCCATTTGCTTATGTAATGTACCGATTCCATGTTGCTGATGCAATATATCTGATGTAATATACATGATTCCATTCTGAAACTTCAGCTACAAAACATTATCTATCACTGATAGTTGTGGAAAACCTGCTCACAAGAACTTATCAATACATCTATGGTTTATGTGGTTGTTATTGAGTTAATTGGAAACATTTCCGTCAACTTTGAACATATGTCCAAATTCTATATTAATTTTTGTTACAGAAAAACAGGCTATTTCCATAAGTGAAGTGGATTTCTGTCACAACTCATTGCAAGATGTTCAATTTATTGGTCTATTAATGAGTTATTTATTACTTTTATCGTTAGTACTCTAAGTAGTTCATCACATGGCTGCTCCACATAAATCTCAGCTTTAATAGTATGACCTCCAATGCTTACATAATATAAGCACTATCTGGGGTCAGTTCAATATTGGACAGATAAAATTATGTGGAGTTTAAAACTTAGATTTTTAATAAAGTACATTTTCTTAGTTAAGTTTTTAATTTTTGTGTTTAAGTCTTGTTCTTTCTATTAACACTTAAGAAGCACACCTATATACAGATAGAAAGTGGTTGGAATTGGACATTGAAGGAAGGCAAATAACAATCATCTTATCAAAATAGTAAAAGGAATGTCTATCTTTTGGATTAAGAAATGTCTACTAGAGTTGACAATAAGACTATGGCAAAAGTCTCAAGGCGAGGTCTAGTTGGTTACTTTATTGCCAATACAGACTTGAGTTCTTTCCTGTCCATGTGATTTATTTAATTCTCCATGATTGTTGATGCACTTCTTTTATCTCTGATAGAAATTTTGGCCACTCTATTGTTGGGATTCAACTGGCTCTGTTGACTGTGAGCCGGGGATCCTCTTGTAGGGTATATGAATAAAACAAAACTTTGTTTCAGATCTCTATTATTTTGCTACACACTTTAGTGAATTGTTACTTGTCCACAGCTATTCCATAAACAGATATTTTTCTGGTGTTCTGCCACCATTCTGTGTAGATGTGGGTTTTGTTTCAGCTCTGATGGGAGAAGAAAGAGGAATCAAATCAAAGGAATCCCTCCAATGTGGATTTTTCAAACTGGTTACCTCATAGATGTAAATAAGGCAATATGTCTGATAGTATGCCCTTTTTAATTCTATTTTGAATTTCTGTCCTCCAAGTAATAGTCTGACATTGCTGTTAGGGTTATTCTTCCTATGCAGGTCTATGTTATAGATTCCTTGATTGTTTGTTGTCTTCTAGCACTGTGCTTTGTCATGACATGAATAAACATGAAGAATAAACTTTGGCCATTCTTCCACCAAGTCTTTGCTATGGAACGAAGACAGAAAGCTTTCAAAATAGCTTGCTTCTGTTCCACCAGCGGAACTCAGCTATTGATGAAACATCAGCATCTCCCCATAATTGTCCATGATTCTCTTTTAATTTTTCCAGTACTGAAAAATAAAGCAAATAATCCTTGTTTGTACAAATAAAAGTACAACAAATAATCATTGTCAGGCCCACTCCTGCATTTGATCTTATTTAGGACATGCATTTGTAAGATAATATTTGATTACACAATAGCAATTCTCTGATGTAAATCTAGGTTGTATGGATCCAACCATGAGTATAACTATGCACTAAGGTCTTGGGGTGATAAATTTGGTTTCTTTCATCAAGTACCAGAGGGTGTGCCAAATGCAGGAATATGGCTTTCTACCGGTGGTGGTTTGCTGCCATCTAGTGTCTGATTCAAATCATGAAAGCAATGAATGTGATATTTATCTTTGTTAAAGGTAGACTCTCTTGACACTTGTTAACTCCATATGTTTTTTGGCAACAGTATGGAAGTGCTTGCCCTTGTGTTTTCCCAGAGAGTTTTTCTAACTTCCCTGTCTAGTTTAGAATTTATGGATGAATCAGATCCAAACCTGTAGCTTTGTTGAGATCTGCCATAGCTAACAAGGTGTTGTCATCTGCCATTACATTTCTTACTTTGTTACATTTTCAGAAACAGTGATCAGAGTTTTTAAAAACATTTTAAATATTTTTTTATGGTGAGGATTAGATCTGACCTTTAATCTGTCAATGCACAAGCTTATCTTTTCAACTTCACAGGATACCGGTTGTGAACATTCCATATGTTATATTACCTGGCGTTCACAAGATTGACAGCTGCTTCTCAGAGAGGAATTATCTCATCTCCCTGTTTCAAGAAAGAGCTGTCTGAGGAAAAATGCCCACATCTCTCCCTCCCTGTCCAAGTATAAAGTTTTTAGGTAGAAGGGAGACATACTGATATAAGTTAAGGTTAGGGAGAAAGAAAGCCTTAAGATTCTAACTTCAGGCCAAACTTTACAAAAAGAGGGATTTTCTTCTTAATAAAAGTTGCTTCTGGTTCTAGTTCAAGGCGTTGGTTATTACCTTTAAAGTTCTATATGGCATGAGTCCCGTATCTGAGGAGCCCCAAGGAACTAGCGTGTCCCATTTGCACTAGCAGAAGAGGCCGGCTTCAGTCCCCATCTGCTAAGGAATTCAGCAGGCAGGGTCAAGGAAAAGAACATTTTCTGCTACTGCCCTGACCCTACCAAATAGGGAATTGCCCCTATTTTTTTGACCTTTTGGAAGGGTATGAAAATTAGTTCTACCACTTGGCTTGTGGCCAGGAGGGAGACATGCAGCTCTGGAGTGGTTGAAGGGTAAGAAGACCTCATCCCTGTATCGTTTGTCTCTTGGTCCCTGTTTTTTTTTTTTGCATAGTTTTAAAATTATAATGTGCATAGCTTTAAATTTTTAACTTTGTATATTTATTTATTTTCCTATATCAAGATTCTTAACCACCCATAGATGGGCTCTGTCCAGTGGCAATTTAATCAATACAACAAAGTATTAAAGCTGAATAATTTAAGATTAAACATTTAAAAAATTTAAAATGTAAAACAATATTATAAAATTGCAAGATCCAAGATGGGGAGACTAGGAGGTGGAGGTGGAGTTCTCATGGGGCCACAGCCAGGTTTTGACCCCTGATGATTTGTAAGTTTGTAAGATAGTTTTATGATTTGTAAACCATCTAGAGTCACTTTATTGGGCAGATGGGCGATGTATAAATTTAATAAATAAATAAAATAATAAACAAAATGCCATAGAAGTAACATCAGTTTTGTAATGGTCTGTGGGAATGACCTTGGGAGACAGAAAGGAAAGCCTAGACAACCATTTCTCATATCACCTTCATTCCTAACCATATCTCAGCCCACAGAAGCCAAAGGAATGTGAGAAACATCTCTGAGGGGCCCTCCCTGGTTTCCTGGAAAATAAGAGTAAAGGAGGGGAGAAATGCTACCAGACTTGCAAAATTCCATTACTATAACCTTACAATAAAGGAAAGGCTAGTACTCATGGTCTGTGTTTCTTGTCTCTAACACATTCCTAGCAATATGGTTAGCCAAAAGGTCAATTTTTTTCCTGGGTATTTAAGTCTGATTTCTTGCCTCTGATTATTATTGTGTACAAGTGTATTGTGTATAAATGGAGTCCCTGTGTGCTTTATGCAAATTCATTACACCAGAACTGTTTCAAAATAGAAGCAGATAACATCTTAAGATCTAGTCCTGTACACGTATTTTTAAAAATTGATTGCTCTTCTAAAATAGTTTCTGTGATCTGAGCAGCAATATATTTTTATTTCCTTTGCTATTGATTTTTGGTAGTAACTATCTACAGTTATAAATTATTTATTTTTACTTTCTCTCTCTCTCTCCTTTCATTAATAAAATTAGGACCTGACAGAGACGATCTCAAACCACTGAATAAAATCTTTCAGAGCTCCTGGAGGATGGGGGAAGTGCCAGAAGAATGGAAAAACCAATTTTCAAAGAAGGGGAAAAAAAGTAGAACTATGAAACTACAGACCAATCAGTTTAACATTAATACCTGGGAAAATTCTAAAAAAGATAAGCATGCAATACAGTACCTCAAGGTACTGTAAGCAGTGGATTTGTGAGTACTTAGATAAGAACAAGGCAATTAATAGAAGTTAGCATGAGTTTGTTAAAAACACTTCATGCCCAACAAACCTTAACTGCTTTCTTTGATAAAGTAACTAAATTAGTGGATCAAAGAAATGCTGTTATAGTGTACTTGGACTTTAGTAGGGCATAAAATTGACAAAATAGACCAGTCTACTTCTTGGTAAGATAGAACAATGGGATAGACAGTATCATCACCAGATGAATTCGCAATTGGCTGACCAACTGCACTCAATGCGTAGTCCTCAATGGAACTACCTCTACATGGAGAGAAGCATGCAATACAGTACCTCAAGGTTCTGTCTTGGGCCTAGTACTTTCAACATTTTCATAAACAGTCCAGAGGAGGTGATAGAAGAGGAGCTCATCAAATTTGCAGATGTCAGCAAGCTGGGGGGAATTGCTAAGACTTTGGAAGATAGACTCAAGATTTAGAGAGATCTTGACAGACTAGAGAATTGGGTACTATCCAACGAGATGAAGTTCAGTGGTGAGAAAAGTAACTTTCCTGCACTGAGGTAGGAAAAACCAAATGCACAAGTTTAGAATAGGCACCACCACTTAAGTACGAGCCAGCAATGTTCTGCAGCTGCCAAAAAAGCCAATGCAGTTCAAGGCTGCATCAACAGAGGAATAGCATAAAGATCATGAGAAAAGATAGTATTGCTCTATGCTTCACTAGTGAGGCCACAGCTGGAATACTGCATCCAACTGGTTTTCACAATACTAAAAAATGCTGAGACTCTAGAAAAGGGGTGTCAAACTTGTGGCCTGTGGGCAGGATGTGTCACATGCTGGCTCCGCTCCCTCCCGGTTTAGTGAAGGCAGGAAAAGTCCTGATACGTCATGTGACACCGTCGTGACAATGCGAGTTTGACACCCCTGCTTTAGAAAGAGTGCAGAGAAGAGCAACAAAGATGATACAAAGTCTGGAGAGTAAACCATTCAATGAAGGATTAAGGGAACCCAGATATATTTACACTAAGGAAAAGAAGAATTAGGAGTGACATGGTACCTGTTTTCCAGTACTTGAGGAGCAGTCACAGAGATGAGGGGGTTGACTTATTCTCCAAAGCACCTGAGTGCAGGACAAGAAGGAACAGGTGGCAGCTTGTTAAAGAGAGATCCTACCTGGAACTCAGGAGAAATTTCCTGACAGTGAGAACAATTAACTAATGGAGCAGTTTCTCTCCCAGAGTTGTGGGTGCTCCATTGCTGCAGGTTTTCAAGAAAAGAGTGTGATCTGGGACGATATAAGGACTCCTGCCTTGGCAGTGGGCTGGACTAGAAGACCTCCAAGGTCCCTTCGAGCCCTATGAGTCTATAGGCAATTTCATTTTCAAGACAAGAATTTGGTGAAAGAGCTAATGTTCTTACCAACTCTTTGGTCCACTGAAACAGCCTGGGAATGGAAAGAATACTGACAGTGAATGACTGGCAGATTTGTTACCTTGGGCCACCTTGGAAATTATGTATTGGGTAGATGTTTGTTCTGCCTTTGCTTCAGGAAGTAATTATCTCACTGAAGCTTCAGGGGATGAGTTGCATGTCACAAGGTTGGAAAAAGGGCTTAGCCAAAGCATGGTAATGTTGAGCAAAAGAGCTCTGATATGAATCCTGGATGCAGGATAAGATTGGTGCTACCATCTTGACATTTCTAGTCATATCCTATAGACACCCCTGATTCATACAGTCAGATTCATACAGATCTTAGAGTGCCATCAGACCACCTGCAACCAGCACTTGCTAAGCTCTTTGCCTCAACTGCAGTTATTCTTTTCATAATGTTCTACTTAAAAAAGAATCTGTTACTTTGCAAGAAAAAGTGCCAAATTTTAATATTCTTTTTTTCCAAGAAAGCAATCATTCTTAGTGCTTTCTTAAAGAATGTGCTTTGAAGAACAAATGGTGTAAGTTGGAGTGGGTGAGATGTATCCTGCAAAGGGATGGTGCTTGGTGAGAAACTTTGCAGTAAACTTTGGAGTTGCAGTGCTTTCCAAAAGTTGATTTGGACAAATGTGTTTTGAATGTCTTATGGAATCTCGGTGTATATCTTTACCTATAGAGTTAGAGCATATTGGAAAGAGGAAGTGTTATTACTAAAGTTCAGATTGCTTTTTTATAAGCTATAAAATATAAAATCACATCCAGACCAGTTCTGCCTCTTGTTACAAACTTCTATTTTTCTGACAAGGACCTATATTTACATCTAGGCCATCTATGAGACAGAAAGGAAAAAGGCACCAGAGCATCCTGTATTTGCTGGCCATCAGTAAAGGCAGCCATTAAGAGCTTATAGCCTATGATTTAGTTTCCATGACAACATGTCACCTGTAATTTATCTAACAATAGATGTGCATTGACAGTAGGATTCAAGTCCATTAAACATTTTTAGAATTTCTGAGTTAGAAAGGTTCCCAAATGTCATTTAATCCAGCTCCAAATCTTATAATATTATGTTATTAAACTTTATGCATAAAGTAGTTTAACACTGTGCTTAAAAGGACATTTATTTGGAAGGAAATCTTGCTGAATGCCCTAAGAGTTGTATAGGAATGCAGCATCAGCTGCAGATAGGTTAGTATAAAATGGGTCACCATACTTAAGTGTATAACTTATAATTTAGCTAGGAAATTAGGGGAAAGGACAAGAGGAGGCAAATATATAATGGTGTTATCCTGCCACGGTTGCAGCTTACCTAATTGTCTCAGAAAAATACCTGAACATGGCACTTGTGTGCTGATGCCATTGCTGGTGTATAGTTATTGTCCTGGTATCACAGTTTATTATAGATACCATGTGAGGATGTAGCTTCATATGTTGTCAAGGGATTGCCAGAAATCTATGCTCTAAATCCGTGATAATCTTTCAACCCCCAGTTGAATTAGAAATTCCAGTGGAACAGGATAGACAAAACTAGACAAAGCATATAAACTATAAACCTTAGGGCAGGGATGTCTACTTTCAGTGCAATACTGAAGAACCTCTCAAGTGACTGCAGAAAAACATGACTACAGAGAATATCATGAGCCAAATGAAGGCTAGGAAATACTTGCTTATGCAAGAGCTAATGAAATGGCAGAATGACAAGAGCACAGGTTCTTCTTAAATGTTTTGTAATGTACTGTAGCTGAATCAAATAAGAATGTTATTCAGAGATAACATTAATCTGATTTATAAAAACAAGGAAACCATAATTAATTGCTGACAGGGAGATGCAGTTATGTTGGCAACACCTATCCTCTGGTCTCCATCCATATCTACAGTTTTATGGACTTATTTTCTGGAACAGAAATTAACTAATCAGGGGGCATTACATTCATATTCTAGAAACCCTGAAGGGTTAACTATAAATGTGGCCCCTTTAAAAGGAAGGGCTTTTCACTGAAAATTTAGGCCTTTCAACTAAGAGGCTTCTGATATTTACAATTAAAAATGATAAAAGAATCTTGGTCATAGAAGGACATTGTTGGATAATATAGTGTCCTATTCAACACAATGTGGAAACATTATTTTAAAGTAGGGAGTCTTGGAGTGTACTGGATATGCTGATTTACACGTAGAGGTACAAACTTAGAAATTGTTATGTTCAGTTAGCAAACAAGGGCAAACAAGTATACTGAATATCCTTATCTGTGAACTGGAATTGGACTAACAATGTTTAAAATATTGGATGACTTCAAATAGAAGACTATTGATTTTAAGGATGGGAAATTGTCCAATCATTTAAATAGTGAGCATCAATAGCTAGGATTAGTTATCATTATGCTGACAAATCCTATGATTATGCTTAATTGTGCAAATCACTTCTCAGATATTATTGATATAAAAACCTCTGAAAGTCAGATTACACTTGTAGGTGGAAAGCTAAGGAAGAAGGATTTATTTGAATATTTATTGTAGTGAATTTATAGATGAAGTGAGGAGTAAACTGCGCCTTCATTATTCCAGAAAACCAAAGGATCTGATAATGATAATACAGTTTAGTAATTTACTGAGTGATGTATTCAGTGACGAACTAAGTGTACACTGAAAAACGTCTAAATAGCAAGCGGCTTCATTTTGAAATTTACAAAAATTGTACATTTCTAGGCTTCCTTCTCCTCTCCAGTATATAGGAACTGGGCAAGCAGTCTTTACTAAAGGTTGAGACTCAACCACGTAACTAAAGTGAAATTGGACTCTGTATTTGAGGGAGATTTCCGATGTGGAGAGGTGCTGTGCTTTCAATCACAACAGATATTACAAGATCTGGGGGACTACAGTGACTAGCTTTTCAGCACAAAGTAAACACTCTGTCCTTTTTTATTAGACTGCCACCTGGTACACATACCTACCACCTACCTCCAGCCAACATTTTTCAATCATACTTTTCATCTGTCGCAGAGGTGCAATCTAACAAACTTCATTAACTTCAAGAGGAGCTCAACATGCCCTCCCCCATCCGGCAGAAATTTAGCAAAAACTGCATTGGAGCTCAGCTTGGGTTTGATGGGATTTGAGATTACAGCCGCCCTGTCCCCTGCCCCCACTCCAGTTTGGTTTAGGCGTTACTTACAATAGCCCATATCTCTACATAGCATGGGACCCTGGTACTGAATATAAGAAACTGCTTTACAGCTCAGTGAGAGTGGGTTCAAACTGATAGATCAGAGAAATGGATTGAAAATGGCAGAAGGGAATTTAACAGAGAATTATGAAAGTTCTTCACTTACAAAAAAAACACCACAAGTATAGAGAGGGGACATATCTGTTCTGGCCATACGTACTAACAAAAAGGATGTCCAATGAATTTTCCCCTACCAAGCTAGAGTGTTAGAGTGCCTTAGTGGGTTGCACGTCATGTAGCATGCACGGATGATGGGTCTGATGTTTCGGTTGTTCCTCCCAAACATGAACCACTACAGAGGAACTTCATCAATTGGCTCTGGTCTGCGGATGCCACTAAGACACATATCTTCCCAACAGCATATTCAACATCCAGCATGTCCAGCATGCAATCAGCAAGCACCTCACTTCACTAGCCCCTAGAGTAGATTTCAAAGAATGAGAAAGCAAAGGAATTCATCAGGAATTACAAAATACCAGATATTTTAATTATTAAAAAAAACTTGGCCAGATGAAGCTTTTAAAGAGGATATGTCTGGAAAAAATGATGCACAGTAACCCCATTTTAATGTCCAAATAGAAGTGGGTCTTTTTGTAGTATTTCTTCTGCTTGAAGTTCACTTAGCTTTAATTTTTAGTTCTCAGCTTAAGATGAAGAAATGTTCCAGCATTCACATTTTATTTACTAGATGTTATGACTGGATCCAACTTATTTAAAATATATACATACATTACTTTTTTTTCTTTTTTCTTTTTTTTAAATAATTTTTATTGTTTTTCCATTACATTCATTTCTTATACATGAACAGAACAGTTTGGGTAA
>JANHJO010005453.1:78693-91250 GCA_032468235.1 Pseudoxyrhopus heterurus | reverse complement strand
CCTATTTTTCTACTTGCATTTTTACATGCTTTCGAACTGCTAGGTTGGCAGAAGCTGGGACAAGTAACTAGGGATTCCAACCGCCGAACTGCCGACCTTTCTGATCGACAAGCGCAGCGTCTTACCCACTGAGCCACTGTGTCCCAGCGGAGTCAACATAGTACAAGCTATATCTCTTTGAAACAGCTGTGTGATTCTGGAAAAAGTACAGAGTGTACATGTATTGTATGTAGCTGGAGGGGAAGTAGCTGTTTAAGGAAGTTGACTACTGATGCAAACTTTACCTACACATTTGAATAAAAATAGGCTGTAGGAATAGCAGTGCATGTTAAACTCCCCTCAAGTATTTATTTTGGCCTGAGATTCTTGCCAATCCTGTTAACCGCTTTTGGGAATGTTTGCTCCACATTTTAAGAAAACCTACTACTTGTTGGGGATTTGCTAATATTTTTTTCTGCCTATATGTCAGGTGTTTTTCTGAAGGTATCATAAAAATAATCCTCAAGTAGGAAACCCAAAAGTAATTTCGGAGCATTCCTAAATTATTCTCTCAATAGTAATATATCTTTCTTTTCTTTTTCTTTTTCTTTCCTCACACTTAGATGCTTTCGTTGGAGGAGTCATTGGCCTTATATTTGCTTACATTTGCTACAGACAGCATTACCCTCCTTTGGGCAACATGGCTTGTCACAAACCGTATGTCAGTCTGCTAATTCAGACATCAATGAAGAAAGAAGACTCATCTACAGCTGATAATGCTACTGGCCTTCCTCTAGAAGGGATAACAGAAGGTCCAGTATGACTAATACATATGCAGGATGAACTTTTAGCTCTTTCATACATTCCGCCAAACCCAAATGGTATCTTTACATAATCAGTGTTTTTTAACAGCCGCAATTCTGCCTTTCTTGCCTTCTTACTTTTACTGACTCTTTTCTTTGCACTCATGTGTGTCATCTGTTGTTATTTTCCCTTTTCTGTTTCCTATGGTTTTTTTTTTTTTAAAAGAAGATTGCTCCAAGGAAGTGATTATTAGTTAAAGGAATTAAGGCAGAACTGAAACTCTTGAAATATTGTTAACTATTACTAACCATGATTTATGAAGCACCTTCATGCATATATTTGCTTTGCAAATCATAGCACATCCATAACAGCCACATGAGGCTGAAAGAGAGTGACATATCCAGTCTTACTCCAATGGACCAGACTGGCTGCTAAGGGGTTATCAAAGCCTTCTTCTAAGAACTAATAGACATTGTCATCTGTGACTGACTCTTTATTTACTTTTCTTAGAGACATTCAATGTGTAAAAAAGACAATTTTGTTTATCTCACAGTTATAAATGCAGTTACAGCTGCATGCTTATCTTCCTCTGCTTATCTTCTAGTGGTCGAAGCAAACAAACGTACGGATATGGTGTGTGCATGCGTGTATGTGTGTGTGTTAGTGTGTTTGAGTGCTGCATATAATGTTTTGCAAATCCATCAGGGCTGGCTACGGTGAAATATAAGGCTTCAACTTTCAGAACTGGGAGAGCCGAAATATTCAGACATCCGTCCTTCCTGACATAATTGATAGCATAATTATGCAAAGCTGCTGAAACTGTCAGGTGGCAATAACATGTACTGAAAAAAATCATCTGGATACTCCGGAAAAACCCAATATCGTGTGTGTGTTTGCATGTGTGTGTGTGTGTCTCCCTTAAGCGTTTAGTTTGGAGCTCAATGAGTTATTTTAAAATGACACTCTACAGGCCTTTGGAACACAACAATCCTTCCCCAAATCCTTGGAGAAAGTGACTTAGTGAGCTACAGTCATATTTGCTTAATAGTTTCTGTTGCCTTGATGAATGTGTGGCAGTCGGTTTGGGAATGCTTAATATTTCTTCTGCACAATATGCGCTTAGAAAATTTGTTTGTTTCTAAATGTGTCTGCATCACCTGCAGTTTTTGTATCTTTCTCAAGCATCATATTTGTAAGGTACTCTATGACAATATGTACATGCATGAAGGGCAATTATTTGATAGGATATCTGCCAATTATACATAGACCCCATTCTTCCCATCGCTGTAGCAAAAATGAAACTTTTCAAATGGATTCTCCTTTGTTCCTGGGTACCCTTTGATTCAGAAACAGTAATGCTGGTTTGCCTTAAAAGTTGGAAATCTGTCTTCTTTATAATAAGAAAGGCATTGGATATGCTTTATTTCTGTAAGGAAAAAAAAAGCACACTTCCATTTGATGAGCCAGCTTTGTTATTTCACAGAAAATCACTAATATACATCAAGTTAAAAAAAATTACATTCTGTTGGGTGTTTTTGTAAAACTATTTTCTTGGTTTTCGAACTTTTCTGCGACACTGGACATCAAAGTAAAATAGATATTGGAGTTAGGGATGCCCAGCTGGAGATCTTTGCCAAGATCAGAGAAATTGTGATCAACCCTTAATTTCTGATTATGCGTTTGGAAGCTACCACCATTGTATTCAGCACTGCACTGAAAATACATATCTTTTGAAGTAGAGAAGGAAAAAATGATAGAAGTTTCAACTTTTAAGAAATGTTGATATGGTACTATAGAAGAGGATATTATGTATTAAGATCTTGCAATGAATTAAGCATTTTTTTCTTCTTCTCTAATAGTTAGCTAGACTATTGGAAGCTCTTTTGATCAAGCCATTGCAGCAATGCTCTTAGTGTCTCATGGCCTATGCATTGTCTACTTCTTTGGATGTAGCAAGTATAAAATATAGCCTTTATTTTCCTCCCTCCCTCCCCACCTCCCTCCTTTCTGTGGTCTTTTCAATAAAAGTTGGAATAGGTAAGCCCTTTTGAAATAAATCGATTGGAGAATTAGTTTGTAAAAAATCATAATCAAAGAAAGACTGCTAAAATCAGACATTAAATCACATAGTATATTAAAAGTAATTTTTTGAAAGAAAAAAGATCTTACAATTTATAAAGGCAAGAATTTTGGGAGTTTGTGTATCTCATAAATATTGGATAAGGGGTATCCTACATATCTGAATATATAGACAATGG
This sequence comes from Pseudoxyrhopus heterurus, assembly GCA_032468235.1. Taxonomy (NCBI): domain Eukaryota; kingdom Metazoa; phylum Chordata; class Lepidosauria; order Squamata; genus Pseudoxyrhopus; species Pseudoxyrhopus heterurus. Next base: position 88,209 of record JANHJO010005453.1, on the reverse strand, counting down.
GAAAAATTACAAATAGATATAACACCAGCATAATATCAGGATTATTTGCCTTTATTCAATAAATATGCAAAGGCATAAATTTTGCCTCTCCATGTAGTTTGAAAAGATTTGCAGTAGTTGTCCCTAATGGCTAGATAGCTACATATTCTGTAAATCACTTGTATATTCTGTATACATTTCCACAATGGTACATAAGGAGTTCTATTAAAAAGGTGCTCAATATTTTTTATTGGTATATCTTCTGTGCTTCAGTGAAACACTGAAAATTGTTCAGTATGATACATGGAAAGAAGTAGCAGAATGGGGTTGTGATAACTCTGTGGCTTTACTTATTTTTGGCTGTCACTGCAAAATCCCCAAAGCCTTTGCAGTGAGCAGCCATAACTATGGATGTAGCCAGTGTGGTCTTGGGGTTTCAGTTTTATCTGGAAGCTCATCTGTTCATGTGCTTTCAATAAATTAGTTGAACAGGTGCAGGGTTTTATCCCAAGGTCATGCTTTTCCTTATCTATGTTTATTTCCTTCCTGAATGGCTGTATTGATGTGATGCTATTCCTACTATTTGTGCCCACCTATTTTTAGAATAAAACTAGAAACTCTTTCCTTCCAACAAGGATATTTTTGACGAAGCTGTCAAAACTACAATAAGATTCTGGGCGCTATTAAGAAAACATATCCGATTAAAATGAATGGTTGGTTTAAGCCAGATGAATACCTCATAGTCACTTCTCAAAAGTCACCTTTTCTCATAGTCACCTTAACACAATCACTCTTCTTAAAGCCTTAGACACGCCTCTCTTCAATATCAGTGTACTTGCAAGCAAACGAAAACAAGTTACGCTCCTTAAATGGGAGGACTCCGGATAAAACCAACTTTTTAGCCTCTTGTGTGATTTAATTATTTCACTGACCAAATCACTTCTTTGAATAATAATTACTATTATTCAGACTGAATAGAAAAACTTGAGTCCTCTTCTTGAGAGACCCCTTGTCAAAAAGAACATTCCAATGTACAGCAGACAACATTTCAAAGAAACCTTAATCCCTCCATTTTGCTGGTCCAATACATGAGGTCATATTACCCATGGTTCCAGTTTAAAAGTAAGAAAAATAAAAATACTTCAGTTGTGGCCCTCTGTCTACTACAGGGTGTCAAATTCGCGGCCCGCGGATGCGTCACGCACTAGCCACGCCTACCCACGGTTTAGCGAAGGGGGAAAAAGTTGCAATACGTCACGTGATGACAATGTGTTATCGCGAGTTTGACACCCCTAGTCTATTATATAGAAATTAGAGCTTTCACCATGTTTTCAAACTTAATTTTGTTCTTCCCTCCCTCTCTGGCTGAATGTACTCACACACACACACACACACACACACACACACAAATAGGGCAATGTTGTCATTATATAGAATAGCTTTTATGTGAAAGTTTATTTCTTTATTTATTTCTTATTTTTTCCCACCTAGTCATGATCTCTTTTCTGAATAAAATTGCCTTCACAATTTTCTATCTTTATATGGATGATTGAAGCTTCTTATTGAGGTGTATGTCATACTGCCTAGTTCTTCAAGGTTTTCCTTCAAAATACTGTATAGTTATAATCTTGCAAAAAAAAAAAAATGGGATTGGTACAGTGTGCTGCCAGTTCTTTCTTTTAGCCTCAGCAGATTCCATATGTTGACTTTGAATGTGGTTAGAAAATGTATTAACAAGTAATGTTCACTAATAAAATCTCAGAATCTGATATTCAGTGCTATAAAAATATGTACCGTGTTTGGTAAACAGTTGAAGGGGTTTTGCAATACAGCAAAAGAATAAAAAGCCTTTTTTATTCTAATGGAAGTAATTACTCTGAATGTAAAAAAATATATATAACAAGTAAATGTGTTGATTCTAATATAATTAAATCTTACACTGGATGTAATGATGTAAAAATGATAGAAGACTCTGGGGAAGCTGCAATTATTGGCTCAGGTTAGTATTGGAAGAAAGTATTGGTACGGATCTATGTCTATAATTTTGTGACCTTAATGTGAAAGAAATGTAAATGCTGTAATCCAACAATAAAAACAACATGAATGTAGGACTTTTACTTCATTGCATTGTAATTTTTACTTTTTTGGTGAGACAATTTAACATGCAGTGCGACAGCCTGCTGGAAAGCATGGTCAGCACCTTATCAATGTCTTCTCCTTGCCACCATTTATAGTAATTAAGTTTCACAACCTGGAGCTCTAGTGCAGGGGTCTCCAACTTTGGCAGCTTGGCAGCTTTGCTGGCTGAGGAATTCTGGGAGTTGAAGTCCACAAGTCTCAAAGTTGCCAAGGTTGGAGACCCCTGCTCTAGTGTCAGTAATGGTCTTGCAAAGTGTTACAGAAAACATGTTTCAGGCAAATTGGGAGAATTCAAACTGTGAATTCACAGGAGCCGAACTTTTAATAATAAGCACAAAATGTGGGAAATTTAATTGTGTGTGTGTTTAATTTCCTTCCCACGCCATGTTACAGGTAGTCCTCTATGTATGAGCACAACTGAGCCCCAAATTTCTGTTGTTAAACGAGACATTTGTTAAGTGAGTTTTGCCCCGTTTTACCACTTTTCTTGCCACAGTTGTTAAGAGAATCACCCCCGTTGCAGTAACAAAGTTGTTAAGTGAATCTGGCTTTCCCATTGAAGGTCGCAAAAGATGATCACATGACCATGGGATATTGCCACCATCATAAATGTGACTCAGTTGCCGAGCATCTGAATTTGGATCATGTGATCGTGACGATTCTGCAACTGTTGTAGAGTGAAAGACGGTCGTAAGCCCCTTTTTTCAATGCCGTTGTAACTTGGAGCGGTCACTAAATGAACTGTTGCAAGTCGAGGACTACCTGTGTAAGTAGGAGAGCAAAAAACAACTTTGAAACATGGGAAGAAAACTGCCTATTGTAACCATTTGCCTGAAATGGTATAGGGTTTCCTGCCTGAGCAGGGGTGGGGGGTTGAATTACAAAACCTCCAACATCTCTTTCAACTATTCTATTCTATTCTATTCTATTCTATTCTATTCTATTCTATTCTATTCTATTCTATTCTAATTATCTGGAGTTTACATAAGGTGGTTTAGATGTCTCTGACAGGCTCGGTTTATTGACGTAAATATGACAATGCAATAGTTCTTCTCTACTAATATCAAGAATTATCTGCTGATGCTCCCTATCTCCAAACAAAAGCAACATTCTCCCATCATATTTATTGTATCTTACTTTTAGGCTCCATTCTTCAAATCAGGTCTTGTGTTCATTGATACGGTCTCAGAAGCAATTAGTGACTTTTGGCTTGTGTTGTATGGAAATTCTGTGGATAATGAAAAGGCCTGCTTAAATACAGAGGGTATAATAGTATATCTGATTAGTAATTTTCTAAATCAGAACATTTCAGAGAAAAACATCCTCAGCTGACTTTATATTAGTATTAAAATTCAAGGGAGCCAATAGATTTTACCTCAATATTAAACACAATTTCTTTACTCAGCAGGTACATTTACTCAGGAACTTAAATCTGTTTACCTGCCAGTGAAACATAAGTTAGAGCAGAAAGATGTCAGTCTCGGTGGGGTGGGTGGGTGTTTGGTCTTTTTGTTTGTAACCCAGCTGTAATTTTGTAAATACAAAGAAGTTAAAGATTAAATTTACAGTGCTTTGGTGTGATGTGTCTGTTCCCAGGCATAGAAATTTGCCTGCAAAGATCACCTATTCACCCACAACCTACTATAAGTATATTTTCAGGTCATTTATCCCCTTCTTTTTTTCTAGCTCCTAATGCACTATAGTACTTCAGTGAAGAAAATCACTCAGCTTTTATTATTACCACACAGCAGTATACACTGAGCTACTTACTTTCATGCAAACAAAAAAAAATTGCAACTCAATGCTGCCAAATAGCTTTTTGGGACTCACACTACTGATTTATTTTGTGTTTTTTACGTTTCTATCCCATCTTTTCTCTGAAAACATGCATAGTAGTCTCTCCAGATTTTATCCCAACAGTCCCGCTGCGAGATTGGTTGGGTTGAGAGAGACACCTAGTAAACTACATGGCTGAGGAGAAATTTTTTAACACCTTAATTGTCATTTCTGTAATTTCCAATTTGTAGTAATCAACCCCTGTGATATTTAGGTAGTCAAGAGGCAAGTTATTAGTGAGATCTTATTTGCTGATATCACTGAGATTCATATTTGGGAGAGAGGAAATGTCATAGTATCCTATATAGAAGGTAAACATTTCAACACCTCTCTCCCCATTCCTTTCTCCCATCAAGCCATAACTTTCAACAAAAGGTGTCCTGAAGTACCACTGTCTTCACATAGTGTGATACTGACGCATATGAATAGCAATGACAAGTGGTGGCAAATAGAAAGAAGGGATAGAAGCATATATTGTCTTATCTCAGAGCATCAGTGGAGAACACAATTCTCTTGAAGTCCACATTTCTGTTCAGTTTTGGGGTCACTTCAGTTGCTGATGACCCCTTTCCATCTCTTACTTGGATACAGTGCCAACCAGGTAGGTGGTTGTGATTACACGTAAGGAAAAGAGGTGAGTGGATTTGAAGTAGGGGATTTATGAACCCAGGTGAGTATAAATAACTAAGCTCTCTATGCACATAAATTGGATCACAAATAAAGTGAACCACTTTCAACAGTTTTTTTTTTCCTGGGGAGGCAGGACTTTGATATATTTCTAAGCTAATCTTTGAAGGGGGCAGAGGTTAAAGAAATTAAACTGCAAGGAAAAAACTAAAGGAAAAAAAACCCCAAGGTTAAAAATATATATACTAAGAAGGAAGAGAAGAAATAAGAACTTGGACCATGCACTGTACATGCATATACAAATATGAGCATCCTTGAGCATCAGGTACAGTTTTCTTAGTATTGATCCATCCAGGCTTTGGTAAATAAAGGGAGAGCAGTGGAAAACACATAGAATCATGGAATTAAAAGGTTGGAAGGGAAGCTGATAACCATGTAGTACAACTTTCTGCCTATCGCAAGAATTCACTGGTGCAATTGTCTATCTGACAAATCCTGAAACACTGTTACATTAAAAAATCCTCTTAAATACATGCAATTTAAATACATTGTTTCTTTTCAGAACATTCTAAGCAGTTCTCCATCTTCTACATAATACCTCTTCAGAATATGGCTATCGTATCTAATCATAAACTTCTTTTCTCCAGGTTTAACATATACAAAACCTGCAATTGAAGTTTTCCCTTAAAATCTTTGTTGCTTTCTACTGGGCATGTTCTAGTCTGTCAATGTTGTTCTGAAATCTGATGCCTAGAGCTGGATAGATTATTTCTTGATTAAGTATGATGAATAGAAAAGAATGAACAAATAGAAAAGACAATCATTGTCTTGATTGTGTCACTATACTGTTGAGGTAGCCTAGAACTGCATTTTATCAAGACTTGACTTTCCACAAAGATCCTCTGTAAAATAAATTTGGCCATTTTGAAGGCCAAGGGGCAAGACCTTAAATACTGATACAATACCACTTGTACTTAATAGTGGTTTTGCTACCATTTTGTTAGGGTCACTCTGCAACAGATGAATAGTTTTCTTCTGTTGCTTCAATTGAACAAAAATGGCATGAAATAGTGATTGTATAACTTGTGTCATGTTTGCTAACCAAATGAATCTTTGCTTAGCATATCTCTGTTGTTTGGAAGAGTTGCTTTAGAGCAAAAGTAAAAACCATAACAAGTAAATACATTAGAGATCAAAAAATGCAAAAAAAAGAAAGAAAAAGAAAAAAGAGAGAGATTAAAAGAGGCAAAGGCTTTGGAAGGACAGTGGGAGCATTGGCAGAAGATAGTCTGAGCATTTCCAGTATCTGCCAGAGATGAGAATAAGCTTTCATAGCAAGGATATCCCAACAATGGAGAAACCAGAGTAGAATAGGATGGAATGGAATAATGTAATAGGAATAGTAGGAATTGGTATATAATGTTTTATGATAATGCAATTAATAGCAGATGAATAGAAGGTAAAAAAGAAAGGTAAAGGAGTCCCTGTGCTAGTCATTGGCAACTATAGAGGGAGGTGCTCATCTCCTTTTAAGGTCATTGAGCCAGCTCTGTCCGAAAACATTTCCATGGTCATGTGGCCAACCTGACATCACAGAGCGCTGTTAGCTTCCAACCGAAGTGGTACCTATTTATATACTTGCATTTGCATGCTTTTGAACTGATAGGCTGGCAGGAGCTAGGGCAAGGAGCTCACTCCATTGTATAGCACTCGGGTCTCAAACTTGGCCTTACTGCTTTCCAGCTGATAAGCCCAGTATCTTAGCTGCTGAGCCACTGTGCAGCCCTGATGAATAGAGGTAAAGAAGATAAATATGGTGCTTACCTTTTACCTGGGACTTTTTTGTTTGCTTTGCTTTGCACAATAAGAATGTGGCTTGCCATTGTCTTCCTATAGGACTTTTTAAAATAAATTTCTCAGCTGCTAGGTATTACTGATGGTATTCCATCTGAGAACTAGGATCTACTTTGTTTAGTTTTCTTTTTAGCTCAATCAAAGTCATGTAGGTACTTCCCACCTAGCTAGGATTTACTAAGAGATATAATAGTTATATATATATATTAGTCGAAGTCTTATTCTTGATGGATACTTCTGTTTCCCTAAGGCAACTTGTCAAGATATATGGTTAGTGTTATACACTTCAATACTTTCTTACATAAGTTTATTGCAGTCATTAACCACCACAAGAGAATTGGCACACCTCAATAAAGTTTTAATAACCTTGAAGTTACCCTTTAATCTGTTGCTTTCCAGAAGTGCTGAAACTATCTCCAGAGTCTTACAAACAGAACAGAGTTCTGCAGAGGCTGTATAAAGATGACCTTGATGATGTTATGCAAGCTCCACTACTAAAATGACAAGGGAAGAAACATATATTAAATCGAGTAAAACACAAAACACATGCAGAAGAGGGTCAGACAATTCACAGGTGTATAAAAGGGGAGAAGTGGTACAGCATAACCAGACTGCAAGATTCTGTTATTATAGTAATTCTTAATAAAAGTAGTTAACTTTTATGTGGAGTTCATTTCCTGGTCTGGTCTACCCTAACTCATGGGGTTTACAGTCACCAGTGGCACCAAGGGGAACCAAGACGTAGAAAACTACCTCTTCAACTATCTCCTTATTGAATTCCAATAAATTATAATCACCATTCCTTGGGTTTTTTCCTGTGGATAATAATGTTTTTTCCTATTAATGACCTTGTGTATCAAGCATTTGAAAGAAATCTTTCTGGGGATAGATTCTGATGCTACCTTTAGCAAGGTCTTCCAGCATCTGTCAAGGCTAGGCTTCTGTCAAAGAAACTGTGAATACATTTTAGGAGAAATTGTGTACAAAAATGTAGGGAAAATTATAGACAACAAGTAGATGTGGATCTTAAGAAATCATCTTTCTTTTTTTAATCCTTAGACCAGAATCGCTATCCAACAAATTCATAAGACAAAATTAGCATTATTTATATGGATCCACACATCTAATAGTGCTCACTTCCATTTCTTTTTTCAGGGTGAAATAGCATGTATCATTTTAACTACAGTGCTTTCTTTTGTTTATGATAGATAGCCAGAATGGTACCACCTACATATAAAAGCAGCTATGGCCACCTTGGCAGAATACCAATATTATAGAAATATTGGAAAACTAAATGGGATGTCACCAAGGACCTTTAATGAAAATGATTATGTTGAGATAGAGAATTCTAGATATAAGAGGGCTGATTATAAAACTGAATTAACAAGTAAAGTGGAAATGAATTCTTGAAGATCAGGGAAATGAAGAACTTGCTGCACTGTGACATTTGTTGGCAGATCTCAGTTATAAACCGTTAAACCAGAACATCATTTTGATTGATTTGTAGTTAGTTCAGAAGCTTTTTTGCACAGCACTGAATGTATTTTAGTGGTAGTGAAATAACTGTGTGGAAAAGCAAAAACTAAAAGATGCCACGCCCCAGGGAGGATAGGAAAAATATTTCAAATTCTTATAGATTTAATAACTTCCTTTCTAGAGTTTTATAAGTGCATGGAATAAGTGACCTTATGTAAGCAGGATACTGGTAGAGATTTTTTTTTTCAACATACACATTAGCAGAATGTGTAATAAACAAGTTAAAACTGTGGCTGCACCTTGTTCCCTTTGGTTAACAAAGCTCAAGTAGTTTGGGAAAGAAATATCTCCATGAACATATGTCCCAGCTTTTGTAAATCACCCTCGCTGAGAAAATATTTGCTTACTGGAGAATTTAGCACCAATAATTTATTATTTTGTTCCCAGGAGTCTTGCCAGCTATATTGTGTAAACAAAAAATACTTCTTCCCACAGATGTTTCAGTTCTATCTCAATTTTCTTTCTTCAATATTATTTCAGCTTTGCACTATAAAGATTAGCGTATATTATTGAAGTATTTTACACAATGCAGAAAGGATGCATTAGAGTTTTAAACTAGAAAATGCCAAACTAGAAGATACAGAAAATTGGGTTAAATCATCACTACAATGATCTATCTTGTATTCTTATAAAAGAAAACATAGTAGCAATTTACCATCGCAAGCTTATTATTATTAAGTAATAGTAGTTCTTTGCTCTGTCACTCACATCCTGGTTGTCTCCTGTTATGACTATTGCAATGCACTCTACATGGGGCTATCCTTGAAGAGTATCTGGAAACTTTGGACTGGTATAGAATATGGCCACACAAACTATCTTGGGCACCCATGGATGGCAACATTTTTGCTGCATGAGCTTCCTGTGCAGGTTTGCTTCCTGGTTCAATTCAACATATTGATTATGACCTTTATGACATGATTTTAAAGCATATTTGTCCCCATTACATGAGCCCAGTCTACCCAGTAAGGCAGGGAGGATATGTGGAGGTCTAAAGAATTTCAACTGGTAGAGTCAAGAAAGAGAGTCTTCTCTGCCACTGCCTCCATCCTCGGAAAATTCTCCCTCCAGATGCAAGGTGGGCCACCACTCGCTGGGCTTTTTGGAAATATCTAAAGTCATTGTAATGCTATCTTGCTTGGGGTCCACGAAGGACCATGCGATTGGTTAGTGCTTTGAAATCCCCTTCCCTGCCTTTTAACTTTGAATTTTAACTCTTCTTTTCCTCCTAATTTTATGTACAGATTTTATGTTTTTTAAAATTTTACTTGTAAGCCACCCACGTCCCTTTGTGAAGAAGCTGGACAGTTTCTAAATTTAAAATATACATAAAATAAACATTGTCTAGTCATGAAATTATCCTGTTATAAAAAAAATCACCAAGTTTATTAAAACTAGCAATAAGGAGAAAAGATAAAGACAGTTAAGCGGAATGCTTATCATACAAGTTGATGAATAATTTCTGATACAGTAATAATAATAATAATAATAATAATAATAATAATAATAATAATAATAATAGCATTAGATTTATATACCACTTATCAG
>JANHJO010005452.1:76335-88588 GCA_032468235.1 Pseudoxyrhopus heterurus | reverse complement strand
TATAACTTAATGTAATTTTTAAACCCAGCCCCATTCCCCCCCCACACACACACACACACAAACAACAACAAGGGCTTGTGTAGATGCTGCTCGGTGTTTTTCTTTTTGTCATTTGTCATACTGCCATTTGGATACTTTTCAAAAGCCTTTAAAATATCTGGGAAATTCTCACTCTGCAAAAGCTTCCAGGATTTCTTTTTCAGTGAACGGTGATGGTTTGAAGCATTTCTTTGTGAGAATGCCGTGACTGTTACAACCTGGAGGAGCCAAGCTTGTTGGAGCTTTAGTGCTGTCTAGTGGCCAATGCTTGCTTGCCTGTTTCAGAGATTGTATAGGATTTGACTTTGGATTTTATAACAAGGAGAGCAAAGCTGTTTTTCAATAGAGTTTCTAGATATCGAAGTTATGTTCATCTTATAATAAGAAACTACTCTCTCAAAAATGTGGTCAAACATTCCAGTGATCATTGCAATACATCTTTGTGTTTTATCCTGTTACGTCCACCTTTGTCATGTATGCAAGGCAAGTGTTTGTGGCAGAATACACACATAGAAACACACACAAAAGAGCAAGGCTAATTTGACTGGTCTGAATGGTATCTTTTTCTAATGCAATATTCTGTATAGTACCTAAAATTACAATATTGAAAATATTTGGCACAGTAAAATTCTTAGGAAGGAATATCAGTTTTTTATTACTATTATTATTTTGTCCAGAGCAATATTGAGTTTGGTTTGTATTGTTTTTATGTTTTTATTTATGAACTGCCAATAATTAATTAGAGTTGGGTAGTATCTAAATTAAATCAAATAAAATTAATTATTTTAAAATTAAAAATTATGCTTTTTTTAAAAAAAACTGAGCCTTTGGATTTGCAAGTAATAGTACCGTAGAAAGTGGCTGTGACTAGTACAAAAACTAAATTAAAGTTTAACTCTCATGTTTCTAATATTTCTCCCCTTTTATCATTTTAAAAATTACAACTTTTAGGGGCTCTGGGGTCACATCTAAAGTTTTGGGAACCTTAAGTTGTGAACCTCTGTGTTAGGTTATATCGACTAAGCCAAAAGCTTGCAAAAAATAAGTCCCTCAACCAATTTTAAAAAGTGGGTTATTTTAAAAGTTATATGATTAATTGGCAACACTTTTCTTTAAAAAGTGAAACATTTTTATTACTCCAATTGAGTTACTGTTGAGTGGTGTACAGTGGAATCTCCGTTCGCGACTAGTTCAGAAGACGAACAAAAAAATCAGCTGAGTTTTGAATCGGTTCCCGACTCAAAACTCAGTTGGCGAACGAAAAAACTGCAGAACCGTTTCCCTTCTGTGCATGCGCAGTGAGGGTTGTTTCGGAACGCAACCGATTTAAAAAGTGACTGCAGTCCGGGAATGGATTGTGGTCGTGTTCCGAGGTTCCACTGTAAATCTATTCATGTCAACTTAAAAATAAATCCCATTAATTTTAATGAAAGTTTCTTCTAGGCAATTCAAGATATTCTTAAGAGTGGGGGTGATAGGAAAAGGAATTTATGAAAAGTAATACTTTTGATTAGAAATTGAAATTGATTAGCATACTTTATGCATGTAGAGTTTACTTTTATAGACCTTTCTGTTGTTATTTGCATATGCAAAGTAACATCTCAGTTGTAGAAGATCACAGGATCACCTTACAATATTAACAAAAATTGAAAAATTCATAAACAGTGTTGTAAAGGCAGATTTTTTTTGGTTTCAGTTATAACCAAGGACATAAGCAAGTCAACTTTCCTAACCTCTTTATAAATATTACATCACTCACCCAAGGAAATCCTTTAATGTTTAACAAATGCTTCTCAATTAATTTGGTATCAAAATGCCCAGTTTTGCTTTTAATTTCTGATGGTACTGTCTGACAGGGACCTCAATAGAAAGAAGACTAAGATTACCATCAGGGTACATGTTCTCCAAAGTTAAGAGATGGTATTGTTCAAATCCTGTCAATACTGCCATGCAGATATGCCATTAAAAAAATAATATTTTTTTGGTCAGGGGGAAATAGTCATCGTTGCCTACGTATACAAAATATAATGCCTACTTGGTTTAGGCATAAGTATCACCTTCAATATTTCTTATACTTATACATAATAGAACAGCCCTATCAATACTTAAAACTTATGGAGAACAAAAATTGTTCAGGTACTCTCGGTTTCATTCTGTTTTGTCTCTTGTTCGCAGGTACCAGTATTATCTTCAAGTAAAAAAAGATGTTATTGATGGACGATTGCGATCTTCCTTTGAACAAGGGATAAGGTTGGCTGCATTGGCCGTTCAAGCTACATTGGCAGCTCAAGGTATAGTGAGCATATCTGCCCATTCCTTTCCCTCTAATCTATTTATTTAAGTATAACAATATATTCCTGTTAAACCGGAGATGGCAACCCCCCAGGGAGAGTATTGACACTGAACTGCATTCTTAAAAGCGTAATATTGTATATTTTGGAAACATTAGTGGCATTAAGTGGCAATAATTCCTGAAATGAATGAGTCATTCATTTGAATTAGCCATTTTCTCTGTTTACTGAAGTGGAAATTTTTAGGATTCTTGCAAGATACTGAGAATGAAGATCATAAGATGCATTTTAGTTGGAGACCTTGTAATATCCTAACAGAGCACGCAAATAATTATTTTTGTACTAATGCCATAAGTCAGATACTTATACATATTTTGAACTGCACTAGAAAAAGGATAGTGGATCAAAGTTAGAAATAAATAGGATGGGGCTTGAATTCATCGTTATTGTTTTTTTCCTCCAGCACATTAGCTATGCTGTCTTCTGTTCTGCTTCTACCATTTCTCATATATTTTGCATGGATTTCTGCAAATATGTTTTTAAGCAATGGATTTTACAAACATAATATAACAAGTTTCCTACCACATTTATAAATCCCAGGCTTGCAAACTCCCTTCACACTTTTAGCACACTAGAGGAAGACTAATTGAAATTACTCAGAAATCTAACTTGGAAAGTTATAGATTGCTAACCAGTGGTATGATTCATCCGGTCTAACAACTGGTTTGGTGAGTGCACGGTTTGTGTGCATGTGCACGCTTTGTGCGCATGTGCACGCTTAGCGCACACGTGTGCCAAACGTGTGCTGCATGGGTGTGTTCCTTTTGAAAATAGCGATAGAACTCACCTATTACTGCAGCTCCAGTGAGTCAAAACACTGACGAGTGGCAATTTTGCTGCTGTGCCAATCAGCTGGGCTTCTAAAAAGGCTTATTATTAACAATTTATTAACAATATTTATATAGCGCAGGGGCAGGTGGGCGGGCCCAATTCACGTTGCTGGCAGAATCTGTTTGCCCAAACCGGGCCGAACAGAACTACCAGTTCGCCCGAACCAGCCCAAACTGGTAGAATCCCACCCCTGTTGCTAACTATGGTTAAGGGGAATAAATTAAGGGAAAAGATGGTTTCTGCTTCTGCTTTGTTCTCGCTAACCAGAATTTAAACTAATTCATTACCTTTAAACATTGTGGATTATTTTCTCAACGCCATAAATGAATGTTTAGCATAAAATAGGAGAGGATTTGCATCTCTAAAATTAGCTACCGCTTTATCACATATGAAATCATTGTTCCATGTATCAGTTGAATGAGGTATGTTTTCTCAAGTCATATTTGCAAAACCTTGATTATGGATTGAAATGAAATATGTCTTTATTATCAGAATTATATGAGCATTCATAAATTCATATGCTCACATTTTTATTTTAAGCTATTGTTCTTGACTGATACACAGAGAATTCCTAAAAGCTTTTCTTTAGTACTCTTATCATTTTTATTGTTTGTATACATATCACCTTAATGTATTCAACAAGTTTGTATTTATTGGTTATAAAAAAAATGTATATTTAAGATGTGAAACAAAACAAAACCATATAACGTCAAATTTCCCTTGTGGGTTTACAGAAATATTTTTATGGAATAATTCATAAGGGGAATTTCCAGTATTGAAAATCTTTTTGGCAGACTTTGACTCAAAATAAAATAAAAAGAAAGCTCTTGGGCATTTTGCCCCTCTCTCTTAAGCATGAAACTGTTTAAAAAGAGATAAATGGAGAATCTTTCATAAAAATATTGTGAAAGAATATTTTTTTAAGAATACATACTTTAAGAAGTATGTATTTTTACTCTTTTTCTCCAATTCCAAAACTTACATAAAGCAAGGGAAATATTTTATAGGAATGCAACGTTGAATGCAAGTGAAATACAGGGTGAAATCAATTGATCAATGCGAAGACTTCCACTAACATAGTGAAACCTTTACTTTTGTCCATTTTTCATCAAAAACTTCTTTGGAACCATTGGAAAAGTTCAAGCATGTATCCTTCCTCAAGTATAACAGTGGAAATTATTTCTTTTATCACAGGATTACAACAGGTCTCTACTGCTTCTGAAGAATAATCCAGCACTGTTAATGTATAAACTAGGGAAAGGAAGGAATTCAAGTATGAATTTTTCATACTTTCATACCCCCATCCATTTGAAAGATCTAAATCCCCTTCAAGAAAAAAAAATGAATACAAGCCCCATAATCTTATGGCTGTACTTTTTAGATGAGACAAATGTGTCTTCATAGTCAAGGATTTCAACCTAAATATTGAATAACCCTGCTTCCTCCAGGTTAAGCCATTGGAGAACCTTTTAGGAAAGAGTTTCCTAAACAAAAAGCTGAAGCAATTTATTTCTCATTCCTCTTTCTTTTTCCCATCCAGTTGGCTTTGGAGATTACCCTCATTTTGAATCTCATGATCTCCGGCAGTATGTTTTGTTTCCTATGGTGAGTGAACTCCCCATCTTCCCACAATCCCCTCTATATGTATTTATTTATTGAGTTTGTATTCCACTGCAATCAAAAGAGATAATTCTTTAGTGGTAAATTGACAATTCCCATGTATGGATTAAAAATACAATCAAGTATCCACAGTAAAAATGGATATTTTTTAAAGGAAAAATCATACCATTACTCAATCAGATGGTTTAACTAATGCATCCAAGGCTGTCCAAGTAATTCCACTTTTTAATAAATTATAGAAAATGGGGGGCACATTAGATTTCTGAAAGAAAGCTATTCTGGAATGTAGACACTCCCATAGAGAAGGCATGACTGTGACCGTCCGCCCCTACCTTATCTCTTGAAAGAGGGGAATCACAAACCCTTTTTTCTGAGATACTTAAGTCAAGTGGGTCAAAAGTGGGTGGAAATGGTAAGAATTCTAGTCCCAAGTCATCTCTTTTGATTTCAAGGATAGTTTCATAAGCATTTATCCTTCCACTTGTCCTGCTTTCATGATATGGTTTTAGTAATGCCTCCAACAAAAATTATTTGATATTTATTTTACATAGTTACTTCAATCTCATTTTGGAAAAAGTTATGCTATATAAAACATTTTAAAAGTTTTAAAAATAAAATATTATAAGTATTGCTATGACGTGTAACAGAGATTAGAAATGAAATTGAGCTTAAATGTGGTGCAAATGAAGGAATTTTCACATTGGGCAAGCCAGTGTAGTCTAGTTATGAAGTTGTTGAAGACCCGACATATCTGTGTCAACTTGTTGGGTGAGGTTTATAATCTCTGGAAGGAGAAGGAGGAATTATGAATGCTTACTTGAGATCCTGGAAGAAAGATGGATTATAAACTGAGAGTTAATGTGATATAGTGGTTAAGGTGTTGGATTAATATTGAGGAGACCCAGATATAATCTACTGTTACTCAGTTCACTTGGTGACTCTGAGCCTGCCTATTTTACAAAGCATTTGTAATAGGCATATGGAATGTCACCTTGTGCTCTTGACATGTCTAATAGCTTCCCCAATTTATGTCAGATCAGGAATTTTAAGTTTGCGATACTTGAAAATCTCCCTGCATGTCTATGGATGTTCATTTTTTTAAAAAAACAAGCAATCATGGCAACAGGGACTTTCTGTTGTTGTTTGTAGCTGTGTTTCCAAGATCATGGCTGGAAATGGAAAGGCAATCCTCTTAGCTTTCTCTTTGCCAAAATCATTCCTATTTCCATATAAACAATTTCAAAAGAAAAAAAGGCGTAACTCTATACTTTCCTATAAGCAATAATATGTATTTAGCGATCAAGACATAGTGAAAATGAGTATGTATAACCTGCATGAAAAAGAAACTGCATGGAAATTACAACGTACGTCTGCATGGCTATGGACTATATTTCAATATATTGTTGCTTTATCAAAACGTGGCCCATTTTTCTTTACAGTAAAACAAAACGAAAAACAGTACAAAAATATTTCCCATGCCCCAGGCCTACAAAGTTAACCTACCTCTTAGCAGCTTTCGGTAATTTCAAGTCAATCATTTACACCAATGATAATAAACAGCCCTTCTTTGAAATGTAAAACTCCCCATACAAAGCATCATAAGAAATGAAGAATAAGGGTGGGTAAACGTTCTTTTGGAAGGAATGTATCATTTTCTTTAAGATACTTATATAATTTGTTGAAAGCTCTACATCCACCTCCAGAGAAGGTCAGGAGAATATGGAACATACTTTGTAGAATGGTTGTGATTCTGTTAAAAAAAAGTGATTTGCTTGTCATGCAGTGGATGGACCTGAATATTAACCTTTAATGTGTGTCTATAGTACTCTGAAACAGATAGTGGATGTAATCACTCTATCATATCTAGTATTTGAAGTAAATCACATTGTCAGCAAACTCCTGGGTATCTTCTGAAGTTAAAATGATGCTGTTTTTACATGCTGACAATCAATTAATCAAGTAGCTAATCCAATCTGCTCTAAGCAGTAACTTTAGCTAGCCTTCTTCTTTAGCAACAACTGCCCCCTGTAGTAAATTAAATATAAGGGCTATTTTGGTTAATTAATAACAAGCCTGTTGAGTGGGCACAAAGGGATTGAATACAACTTGCATTGTATTTTGCACTTCTGTTTTATTTTATCTCATACTGCTTCAGAATATGAAACAACATTTCTTCAGCAGTGAAAAGAACAAAGTTATGTACACAGAACAGCTCACAGGTGTGTAGCTATGTACAGGCACGTACAGTGCCATTTTTCATTCACACTGTTTTACATTTTTCAGTGTCAGGAACAAATATTACGGGGAGGCCCCAGCGAACAAGTAGTCAGGCATTTTGATTTAAGTATAAATACACACCTGTGGAGCATTCCATCCACAGTAATTAGAAAGGAAAGGAAAGGAAAGAGGGAGAGGGAGAGGGAGAGGGAGAGAAAGAAAGAAAGAAAGAAAGAAAGAAAGAAAGAAAGAAAGAAAGAAAGAAAGAAAGAAAGAAATCTCAAAATCTCCTTATTTTTTTCAATTGGAAGGTTTTTCAAATATTTAAGTTAGCTAAATAAACCTTGGCAAGATTGGGATAAAGAGGTACCTAAAGCACTCTATTTTTTTTAAATGCAACTGTAAATATCTGATTTATAGGAGATATTTGTAAGAGAAATTTCTTTATACCATTCCTTTCCAACCTGGTCCAACCTTTCCAACCTGGTTGCTTACTCAAAGGTCAAGACATCTGGAATTAGAGAAGTCTGATTTATAATCTCGCAATCCAATATGCATTTTTTGAAAGTGAAAAATGGCTTAAATCTAATTGTTTTTTGGTTCAATTGAGGTCAAAATATTTTTTTTATCCTAATCTCACCCAAATTTTGGAAAGGCCAACTCTCTTTCCCCCCGATGTTTTAAATTAATTAAATTGGTGTCATTTAATTTTCCCAGACAATTTTATACTAGCTTCTATTTGGTGGATCCCAAGATTCTGTTAAAAACAAACAAATACAGAAAACCCAAGCTTGATTCCATCCATTGTTTGGTTGTTGTACTTGATTCAAGTAGTCAAAAGTTCTTCATTAAATTCCTTTGTCATTTGTACCATCTTCCAACTTCAAAAACATAGATTCCTAGGAGTAAGTCCCACTAAATTAATTAGCTTACTTTTCAGTTCAGACGTAGAATTTGTGTGTGTGTGTGTGTGTGTGTGTGTGAGTGAGAAAGAGAGATTTTGTGTGTATGAACGTGAAAAAAGAAAAGGGAATAAAATTTTCAAAGGCATGTTTTCAATAAGTGGACCATTATACCTCAAGAATGGGAAAATGGTTGTCAACAAATGATCACAAATCTTTTATAAGGTAAAGCACAGAATGCTGAATTCTGTGTCACCTATGTGTGAAATTTTTACAAGAGTAAACTCTCTCTTTAACATTATGATTTCTTCTGGAGAAAACAACATAAACAACCATCAGCATGCTCATTTTAGAGTAGACTGAATGTTGTGTTTAAAAAAATGAACAGAACATGTTTTTGTCTTTTCTGAAAAGATATGAAGTCATGTGAAACAGAAATAATTTAAATTATTTTAATACGTTTAAGAAAGAATAATATTTTTATGTATTCAGAAGAATCAGGGTTTCTTGCTTTTCCTGATACAATTCTCCCTACATTTTCAGAATATAAACATCCCAGTTTCATTGTGGACACATATTTTATTAAACTGTGCTTTTCAGAGGAGCAGTTCTTGACTTATGACCATTACTACCTAATAAATGTTTGAAATTAGGATGGACTTCCCCAGAGGAACTTATGATGTTTGGAGTAAATCATAAGTACCCCAAAGTAGGTATTTTGGGGCTACAATGGCTGTGCATACCTCTGTGTTCATGTGATTGCATTTTTGACATTTTGGCAACTGGTTTACCATTATAGTCATTTCTAACATCCCACAGTTTGTGACTTTTCCAGTGCTTACTTCCAGTTTCTAGCAAAAAAAATTAATTGGGAAAAAATAATTGGGGTTTCGCTTAACTATTACTTTGCTTAAGAACTACTGTAAAAATGGTTAAAACTTTAAATCTGGTTATGTCATCCTTTCACTTGTGACTGTAATGACTTACTGTATGACTATAATTCTGGGATTAATTATGGTTGCAGGTTGAAGATTACCTGTATAGCTCTTAGAATTGGTATAGAATAAAATGGTATAGGTTCTCCTGCTTGAGCAGATGGCTGAACTAGAAGACCACCAAGGTCCAAGATCCCTTCCAGCTCATTCTATTCTCAATTCTCAATTCCTAGCCCAAATTCCCAATGTCTTGGAATTCTCAGGATTGTAATCTCAACATAATTGAAAGACGGTAGGCTGGAGAAGAAACTGAAGCCTTATGTGAATTAGGGAATGGAATTTTAATTAACTAAAAAGAAGTGCCATTCTTTAAGATACAACAATTTCTCAGATAATCAAAATTGTTTAGCAGCACTAAAAACAATGCATATTGTTCTAAACCCTATCCATGTCAGTTCTTTGTTCAAAAATGTAGTTTGTTGTACAGTTAGCTATAGTTTACATAAACAAGAATGACATGGAAGTAAGATTAAGTCACGGAGTATAAAGCACTAATTTCTGGGTGGAAAATAATAGAGCTGCCAATCTTGATCTGGGAATCCTTCTAGTGATTAATAACCAAAAATTGCTACAGCTTCATATATTGGCAAATTCATACTTTTAAGACACATTTTTGCCATATGATTTATAATTGAATCAAAGAATAATGTGGAAAAAGTACCTGTACTGTCGATTCTAACACTGACAACTATAATGAAGAATAAAAAAAAAAAGAGGAAGGAATAGATTTGTGTCTCTATTTGTGTCCTACCACCTACACTTGCTTCAGTGATATATTACAGAATGGACATGCAAAATGGAAATACTTAAGATTACCCCAGATTGTCTTGGCAAATTTGTCATCCCGCAGTACACTTTTCACGTGGGTGCAGATTGTATGCCAAATTGATTTCATAGCGGTAGAAAGCCAGTATCACTAAAAGGGACATAATCACTTTTATTTTTTGCTTTTTTTGCTGTGTTTCAGGGTGAGGGGATGGTAGGAGTGATATGGATATGGCAGGCCTCTGGCAAGCATGTTGCTTAAAATCAGCTGCAGAATGGCCAAGCTATAACAGCATGGTTTTAGGCTTTTGGAGATTGGGATGATGGAAACGGAGGTTCTTCTGGGAATGTCCTGCTCCCATTCTGATCCTTAATTTTGAAATACTTTATCTCCGACCTCTCCATCAGAATATTCTAAATCTGCAATTTTACAAATAAATATCAGGATGGGAATCAGACAGGATGTCTGATTTTGAATAATATATGAATCACTATTTATTTTATTTCCATACATTATCAGTAGACTGCTTAAACTCTATGTTAATTAACATGTGATTTGCCTGACTACTATCCTTTGGAACTATGCATTATGTCTTTGTTGATCATTCTTGCAACTGCTAATGAATGAAACATTTGCAGTATTGGGAACCATGTTGTTCACAAGGTCTGCTAAGGAAATGTAACATCCACATAAACAAATCTTCTTCAACTTAGGGATCTCTAGAAATTTTGGTTGGGAATCTTTGTAGTCCAATACCTCTAACACAGCAGGATCAAAAGGGGGTGATAATTAATAAATGATCAGGCTACTTTAAAAGAAGTAAATTAATAAAATGATGATAGTTATAGGGCAGAATTACTATAAATTTGGAATTGCATCTAATCCTTCAAGCCTTAGTTAGGTAGTTCACATTAAACAGAGAATAAGAGTAAACCATAACTTGTAAATTTGAATGTAAAAGGAAAATGTGCTTTGGAGTATTGAAAAACAGCAGCAACAACTAATTGAATTGGAATATGCAAAAGGCGATAGAGGAAAGACAGAACAAATTATCACTAGCCTTATTCTTTATCTGTTTCTTTGAGTAATTATAGTTTCCATTTTGGTTTTAAAGAAAAAATGTATGTCTACTGTGCTGGCTGCATAGGAAAGATTTAAAACCTCTGGAAAAGGAAAACATGGGGAAAAACGTCAATTTTCAAATAGCAATAGCACTTAGACTTATATACCATTTTACAGTGCTTTACAGCCCTCACAAAGCAGTCAGCATATTGCCCCCAACAATCTGGATCCTCATTTTATTGACCTCAGAAGGATGGAAGGCCGAGTCAACCTTGAGCCTGGTGAAATTTGAACTGCCGGCAGTCAGCAGAAGTAGCCTGCAGTACTGCACTCTAACCACTGCACCAATGTGGCTCAAATAATTATTTCTATGCCATATTCCTTAGATGAAACATCTTTTACATTTGAGGATAAAATAAAATATATCTGTAGAATAAGAGAAGCATGTCTATTAGTAATTATTGTCCATAATTATCTTAAGACAATTAAGCTATTGTGTCTCATCCAGAAGCATGTGAAAATAATTTAGCTTCTTTGTACTGACTCAGAAAATAGTAGAGGATGAAAGTCCCTTGACTTCAAACTATAACAGGTAATAGACAGTAATAGGTAATTTAAACAATCCATGAAACCATGACCCTAATACCTCTGAATTCGAACACCCACAGCATTATGCTGTTTTATTGGTTGAATGATGGAGTTAATATTTTGCAAGGACCAAAATGCCAGTTCAATAAATACATTATTTTTTCTTGTTCTTTTTATATTTATATATATATTTATATATATATATATATAAAACATGTATATTTTACAGACCCCATAGCAGTATGGGAAATAAAGATCCTTCTACAAAAAGAAGATGTTCAGTTAATGTACAAAATAAAGCTTTAGTGTTTTTAAAAAAAACCCATCTGGGCAAGAAAGTCTTATACCAGTTAGTAGTGCTAGCACTTCTTTTCTTGAAAGGCCCAGGTAAAGCAAGGAATTGAGAAGATATATTATCAGGTGAATGTTTCCTTTTTGGATATTGCACTTCAAAGACCTTCTTTTGTCAGGAAGGATTCAGTAGATCTAAAAGAAAAGAGGCCATTGCTGCGAGGACAGAGACAATGCAAAGTGATGCTATGGTGCTTTCAAGGGCACAACTTTTGAGGTGATGGTGGAATACAAGGTCTGGGTGTGGCTGTTGGTCCACCTGGTTTGAGAACCAAATAGAGGGGTTGACAGAGATGAGTCCATCCGTCATTCGGATATCAGAAGGGATGGTGGTTGTGCTACAAAAGAACACATGAAGAAAATATTATTCATTTAATTCTGTTCAGGTGAGTTGGGAAAAATAAATAATATTCCAGATATTCATACCATTTTTGATAAAAACTGGTCAAATAAAATAAAGAGTACCAATAAAGGAGAATATCTCTAGCTCAGGGTTGAAATGAAGGGTCCTTGATGCTCTCTGAGCTTGCT
>JANHJO010005452.1:49439-67159 GCA_032468235.1 Pseudoxyrhopus heterurus | reverse complement strand
CTCCGGAGTGCAAGGTATGTGCCTGGCAAGTTTGGGCCAGATTGGTGGAGGCATGGAAGAGCCTATTCGGGACATACACACCCACAGTCTGTTTTATAGATATAGATTGGTGTTCTTTGGATATCATTAGCTTGTTATTAATCATAGTTTATAAAGAAAGAAAAGCATAATCTTTAAAAATGAATAAATCAGATCTTATTTAATGTTTCCTTTGTCATTCAGTTATTTTTTTTTTACTTCAAGAAGCCTAACAACCATCAAAGCACACCTAGATTTGTATTTGTTTTATCTTTGCTTCTGAGAGGATCAGGATTTGTGATTACTATACATGCAATAAATGTATTACCCAGATTTATAATTATATGTAGAGCAAATTGACTTAAATGACTTATGAATATTTCTTCTTGTAATAAAACAAATATTCTGAACATGCAGCTTATGTCAACTTTCTTTACTTAAATAGTTATAACACTGATGTTCCCCAAAATCAATCCTTTTAAGCAATGTTGTATGGGAATTCTGGAAAGTAATAGCTCTTGCATATTCAGTAAGATGAGGTAATAATGTCTTTACCAAAGGAAAACAAACATCAAAAAATTAAAAAAAACAAGGCAATTTGAGAGAGAGGAGGATCAAAATTCCATGTGTATGTGTGTATGTGTGTAATGGATAACCAAATGAAATATTTTTGCAATGAAATTATCTTTTTTAAAATATGTTGTTTTTCTATAGGTGGAATGATATTGGAAATATAACACACAACAAGTCTTCAATTGTTGTAGAATTGGTTAACAAAGAAGAAACTGTGCTGTTTCATACGGTAGGAAATGATAAAAGATCAATTTCAGAATCATAAATAATGATAAAAGTGAGATATTCTGATCCCAGTGATAGATTGCAATTAATCTTCTATAGCTAAAGACAACAAGAAAATGTGGCTTTTCTTAGAACTTTTTCTTGAGTAGACTGATGGTTCCACAGAAACAAAGCAAAGTATCTTGTTGGTTCTTTGTCAGAGAGAGACATGCCACTCAAATGGGAATTCCCACTTCATTCTGATGAATATTTACATCACCTAGGTGTTCTATATGTTAAAGAGTAGGAGCCACCTTCCAAGGATATTTACCAGGTGTAACAAGATTGAAAAAGTCATGCTGTCTTGTTGTCTCCAATTTACCTTTGGAGAGAGGCTGTAATACAAATTGGCTACATTGGCATTGGACTCACACAACCGACTAATAGTAATAGCACTTAGCAATAGCACTTAGACTTATATACAACCTAGATTTGTATACCACCCCATAGTGCTTTACAGCACTCTCTGAGCTGTTTACAATTGCAGCATATTGCCCCAACAATATGGATCCTCATTTTACTGATCTTGGAAGGCTGAATCAACCTCAAGCCCGTCAGATTCAAACTCCAGACTGTGGGCAGAGTTTGCCTGCAATGCTGCATTCTAACCATTGCGCCAGCAAGGTTCTTTTAAATAAAGTTTGAAAAATGGGAGGACCACTCAGTTAAATATGTATTCTCTCCCTTTATGTTTGGCTTTAATAGCTTGTGAGTTCATAATTTTTAAGTATAAGTATAAAATTATAATAAAAGCATTCCTTCTTTTATTCTTCATTTCTTGAAGAATAAAATTATAATAAAAGGTATTCCCATCCCTTTTATTTCAAAAGGCATTTTAAGCTCCTTTTATTTCAAAAGGCATTTTAAGCTGAATTTTGCACTAAAACTGAAACCCAAAATTAGTTATTTACTGATTGAGGTGGGGGCTTTGGGCTAGACAGTTGGCTGTCAGT
Source organism: Pseudoxyrhopus heterurus (assembly GCA_032468235.1). Classification (NCBI taxonomy): domain Eukaryota; kingdom Metazoa; phylum Chordata; class Lepidosauria; order Squamata; genus Pseudoxyrhopus; species Pseudoxyrhopus heterurus. Next base: position 65,351 of record JANHJO010005452.1, on the reverse strand, counting down.
AAATGAATGGAGAGGAGGGCTGAAGAAGGCAGTGCCAGCTGACTGTTAGCAGTCTCCCATTGAGCAGTGACCATCAGCTGGTCAGAAGTGGCCAAACTCAGCAGGCCAGTGGCTACATAATCTCCCCAATGTATAAATTTTCTAGTTTAGAGAAACTTGTTCTCTGCATTTTCATACTGCTCTGCTTTTGGGAAACTTTGAACCAATTACATTCACTTTTGAGCCATGGAACTGGCAAAGACCTGCTTAAGTTTAATAATGCAGCAGCCTTATTTATTCTTTAGCCCAGTCTTTGAGCCAGATGGTATGGCAAGATTGCACTAGTATCCCTGATCTACGATAACTTGAATGATGCTAAACTTGGGATTTTTGTATATATTTTTCTGCAAAGCATTCTCCCTACTGAATATTTTAGAGGAACTCGGTCAGTGTTATATAACTCTTTGTTATGTTTGTCCCAGTGAAATTCAGTGTTATTCTTTCCTTCTTTTTCCCTGTTCTCTCTCTCCCACCTTTTCTACTTTAAAAGGATGACCTTGAAAACGCCAAGTACATTTCACGGCTCTTTGCTGCGAAGCACAAGTTTTACAAACAAAACAAAATCTGCACAGAGTAAGTACATATCTTTGGGAAATTCTGGCTGGCTGCAATAAATGTCAAGTGGTCGTGTTTTGGATTAGATTATTTATGTATTTGTCATGTGTTCGTTTGTTTGTCTGTTTGAGGCCATTGTATTATTTATTCTCCATCTGCTCATTGCCCATACAGCAGAATCAAAGATTATAACTCTAGACGTAATGTGTTTTCTTCATGGGTATGCCAGAGATACAAAAAAAAGAGAAAACATTCTTTTTGGGAGATGTCTTGGAAATCTCTCATTGAAAGAGAGTCAAAGAATGCTTGAAATGAAACAGATGAGAAGGAACGGCATGAAAATCAGGTGTTTCCCACTGTAGTCTAAAATGTACAGTTTAGATTTAGACATTTGTACAAGGCTTTATAAATTATTGGCAAGCCCCGTAGGACTTTTTCAATTTCTAACTTGACATTGGTTAACAAACCAGAATGAGAAATTTGATTTCCAGAAACTTGTTTTACCCTCCTAGTTCCACTTGGAGGAAGTGCTTTTTAGTGTTGCTGTCATTTATGGAATAAGCGATCAGCAGCTCATGCCAAAGACTATTATATTCAGGTTTTCTGTACATCTATCCCTATCTATACTGCATATTCATCTCTCCTTGGTTTTAAGCTTTCTGTCCTCTGTCTTCCTAAATATTAACTTGCTGTGGCAAATATTCCTTTGCATTGGAGTGGAGAAGAAAAACTTACTGCCACTTTATACACATTGTGGTCTCTGTTGAACTGCCACTTTTTCTATGGGTATATCAGCTGCATTTTCTTGAAGATAGTTATGTTACTCTGGTCTCTGGAATACAAGTAGCTTGTACTAGTGGTGTCAGTATAATAATGTGAAATCTGAAGTATGGGGCCATTTAAATACTCCATGATATTCAAATGTTTCATTAGGTTTCCTAATGAAGGGCTTCCTAAATCTGGATAAACATTAGATTGCAGTAATGAGGTATAGAAAGCTCTATTTTTTGTTTGTTTGTTTTTGCAACAGACTTGGAAGTGGATTAATGTCATATAAGATGTTTGAAAGAGGGATTCTTGATATGCACATCTGTGTACAAACTCGTGTGTTTAGCTACTATGAAATCACTCATCTATCACTGTTTATCTAAGTGATTGAATGAATGGAGGAAATCATCAAAGATAAGCGACCAGGTGCCTTTCCGATACTTGGACTTTAGTTCCCATGTTAGAATTGCTTTCTAAGTCAACCTGTATAAAAGTGCCTTAATGGAGTTACTTAGTGGTTTTTTGGTTATAATGCCACAGCAGCTTGTGCATTTGAGCCGTGGTGGCGCAGTGGTTAGAATGCAGTATTGCAGGCTAATTCTGCTGACTGCCAGCTGTTTGGCAGTTCAAATCTCACCAGGCTCAAGGTTGACTCAGCCTTCCATCCTTCCGAGGTTGGTAAAATGAGGACCCAGATTGCTGGAGGCAATATGCTGACTCTGTAAATCTTTTAGAGAGGGGCTATAAAGCCCTGTGAAGTGGTATATAAGTCTAAGTGCTATTGCTATTTCAAGAGTGTTCTGCAAATGATACTTTAGGGCAATGCTGGCTGGAGAATTCTGGAAGTTGAAGTCCACGCATCTTAAAATGGCTAAGATTGAGAAACAGTGTTCAAGGATTTAATTAGTTTAAAGTATGGCTAAGAGGAAATCATGGTTGACTTTACAACCTGGCTTACAAATTGAACTGCCATATCTGTCCTACCAGTATTGATCATGTGTGGAGCTTTCATGACTGGGTGTTTCCTACATGACAGTATTGGCATGTTAATTGAAATATTTATTAGATTTATATCTTGTCTTCTATACAGGATATACAGGATATACAGTAAATGCTCCCTTCTCCTATCTGCCCTCACAGCTGTAAACCTGTAAAGTAGTTTTGCTTTGAGGGAATGAGACTGGCCCAAAGTCTCATGGTTGAGGATGAATTAGAACCAGGTTCCCCTGATCCTAGTCTGCGAAGTTAGAGAAAGTAGGAAGCTTATCGTTAAAACCTAAATCACATCAAAACATTGTACACAAGTGAAATTGGATGCTTTATTTGTAGCTTTGCACCCTTTGTTTTTATTGTCATTGCAGCAGTCAGACAGATACCGGTAGCAGTGTATATAACAACTGTCCTTTTATTACAAAGCACAACATCTATAGCCAATTTCAGAAAGAAAAAATAAAACAAACGATGGTAGAAGAAGACAGCATGATAAGAAATAGCAGGCCCCCTGCAGTGGCAAATATTTTCTAGAGATGAGATAGGGAGTGATAGAGTAGGGGGAAAGAAGTAATGTTTGCATTGGTTTTGTGTTTGCTTTCCTGTACCTTTAAGCTCTGGAAGATACGGAAGGATGACTTAATGAGTTTCAGTCACGTAGAACAACACAGTGACCTCATTTCCATAGAATTTGCCACCATGAAAGAAAGAAAGCCTAATGCCTGAAAGTAATGCCAGTTACTGTATGCCAATAACAAACAGAAGAGTGGGACCGGGTCATAGTTCATTCACAGAATTCAAGTGAAGGTAGAAGCATGGGTATCTATATTCCAAAAGCAAGTTTTTGAGTTTTCTTGGTTAAAATCTTGGCCTTCTTGTGGTTGAAAGCTCTTGGAGGTTTTTCTCGGTGCATCTTTAATAAAAAAGAAATAATACAAGATGTGTGGTGTCTTGATCCAGATTTGAATCACCACAAATGGCGTGAGAGTAAATTTCCCATGAGATGACTGGGGGAAGAGCAAAATGAAACAGAGGCACTGCTGATGGATCAACCCCATTCTCAGCCCTTCTCCTCTCCCATTCATTTTATTCTAGGTGTCCCTGCCATCTGAGTATGAAAACTTGGGTTTTTATTTTTACATGTGAATTTTTTAGCATTTGGAATTTTCTTTAGCATTCAGAATTTTCTTCCTTTGGGTGGGAACATGATGGTCTCGAGCAGGGGTGTCAAACTCGCAGCGTCACGTTGTCGACATGTGACGTATTGTGATGTTTTTCCCCTTTGCTAAAATGTGGGTGGGCGTAGCCAGCACATGATGCATCCAGCCCATGGGACAGGAGTTTGACACCCCTGCTCTGGAGCGTATTTGTGAAGCTGGAAGAATTGTTTTTCATATGAGATGTTGATATATTTGTTTTATTGATATCGATCTCGTGTTGTTTGATGTCTTTTTTTTTTACTTTTTAAAAATTCTACTTTTGTTGTTAACTGCCTTTGAAGTCTGGTCTGGAAAGTGGTCGGTGTTTTCAGAATTTAGTAAAAGAGAATGTTGGTTGGGTTAATAGCATTAGTTCCCAAGATCTATGATTTCTAGCTGCGAAGTTTTCCATATCTTTATCTTTTGCATCTGCTGTTTGCAATTTGCATGGAGGCGGGTATGAGTGGGTATTTTCTAATTGCACATCACATCATTTACCAGATCAGAAAATGTAAGATGAGGAATTCCACCTTTCCTTTCTACACGTAAGCACTTTATTTCTACCATACCTTGTGAATTTTTTTTTATTTTGTCCCTCTTTGTTCTTTCTCACACCTCCCACCTGCTTCTTACTATTTTAACCTGAAATTCCATTCACCTGCTTGTTTCTCTCTTAGCCTGCGAGTGCCTTTATTTTGTTGGGTGATTTGTTATGCTATTACTGCTTTTTTTAAAATTCCCTTTCCAAAACTGACCTTCTCCAACCTGGTGCCCTTCATATCTTGGACCTATAATGTTCATCACTTCAATAATGGAGGTGACAGAAGTTGTGGTTAACACGTCTGGAGAGCTCTAATTGGAGGAAAATTGGCCTAAACAATATCAAATTAACTCTGATAGTTTGGTTTGGTTCTATTGAATTTATTATTTGCATTTTCAGGTTTAAATAAATTAGTTTTTTTTTTAAGGGCATGTGTGATAATGAATGTTAACACCTTTATAAATAATATTCCCTATTTCTATAGTATATGTATTTTCATATCCATTTCAAAACAGATAAAACTGCCTTTATGTAACAGTGTTTTCATTGCACTTGCATAAAAATACATGTTCTGAATTTTACAGAATTACAGTGATTAAGAATCATTTCCATCCTTTCCCCACAGACAATCAAATTCACCTCCACCTATCAGACGGCGGCCCACATGGAGCAGATCATCTTTGGTAAATATCTTGCCATGAGTGCTGAGCTCAAGAGACACGGGATACTCTAGAGAAGTGATGTTGAACCTAGGGCACGTGTGCCCAAAGTGGCACGTGGAGCCATGTTGCTCGGCACACCAGCCGTCGCCCAGCCCAGCTCCACTGCGCATGCGTGCGCGACCCCCGGGTTTCTAGCTCAAAAAACTCAGAAAAACAGCTGTTTTTCAGCTCTTTTTTGGGCTAGAAATCCTGGGGCTCGCATGCGCGGGGCCTCTCCGCACACGCATGGGGGGGTTTGCACGTGCATGTGCCCCCCCTGCACAGCTGTTTTTTGGCTCTTTTTTCCCCCTAGAAATCCCAGGGGTCGTGCGCGCAGGCACAGAGGGGTCGTGCATGCATGCGCGGGGCCCCCGTGCGTTGCATTGTGGGTGGGGGCACACGGGAGTGCATGCATGCAAGCAGATTTGGCACGCAAACTGAAAAAGGTTCGACATCACTGCTCTAGAGCTCTCCAACTACAAACAGTTCATTGTAATAAACCGTTTTGTAAAAAGAGCCGTGGTGGTGCATTGGTTAGAATGCAGTACTGCAGGCTACTTCTGCTGACTGCCAGCAGTTTGGCAGTTCAATTCTCACCGGCTCAAGGTTGACTCAGCCTTCCATCCTTCCGAAGTTGGTAAAATGAGGACCCAAATTATTGGGTCAATATGCTGACTCTGTAAACCACTTAGAGAGGGATGTAAAGCACTGTGAAGTGGTACATAAGTCTTAAGAGCTATTACTATTATAGATAGATTACAAAAAAAAATTGCTGTAAATTAATGTCCAATGTGTATGTTTTATTTTACTTCACTTTTCAGCCAAGGCAGCACCCATTTATTATGCCTCCTGTGCATGTCCAATGTGGAGAACACTACACTGAAACTCACAATTCACAAGGTTAGTGATGGGAATGGGAATAATAGCAACAACATCAGATATAGTGCCTACTTTTTAAAAAGAAATTTACAATATCAAGCTTTTTTTTTGCAAGATGATAAGGATAGGCATTTTTTTTCATGAGGGTTAGGGTTGTATAACTTAGTCAATATTTGAGGAGGCCACATTCTTGCAATCGGAAGAAGATAGGGCAGAATTAAATGACTTTCATCTTTGTTCAGTATATGCATCCTCTTTCCGAAATAGGTTTGCATTCAGGTTTTGCCTTTCCAAATCCAAAGATTTAAACTCAGCAGTCTCAGTGTTTGTATTTGGCCCACTGGCCAGGTACGTAGTTGGTAATAGTTGCCCGATTGAAATGGAGCCTTTCTGATTTACAGAATACATAGTTCATGCCTACTGTGCAGTCATATCTCTCTTTCTCATGGAAGGTTACTGGTGATCTGCTAATACTTGAACTGAATGGCAGAGAAAGTGAAGTAAATAAGTAAATAATTCATCAATAAGAATTATTTAGGAATTCCATTTTAGTGTGTTAAAATCTAAAATTGCAGAGAAAAAAGGTATGTCTTGAAATGGTAACAGGCTAGTGGAAATAACAAAATAGCTCTGATTCCATCCTAAAGTTTGGAAATAGATGGTTGCTTTATTTTTGCTACAGTTAAGAAAAAGTACCTTCTTATGTTTGCCTTCATATCTCCCCTTAGAGCAGGGGTGTCAAACTCAAGGCCCGGGGGCCGGATCAGGCCCATGGGGTGCTTAGATCGGGCCTGTGGGGCCACCCTGGAAACAGCGAAGGGCTGGCCTACGGTGCCTCTGCCATTGAAAACAGAGCCTGGGAGGGCTGCATGAGCTCTGTTTTTGCTGGCAGAGAGTTGTAGGAGGCCATCACAGCTGAAAACGGAACTTGGGAGCCCATTTTCTCTGGCAGAGTGCTCTGACACACGTGACGTCAAGCTGGCCATGCCCACTCGGCGCCGCCCCCCCCCCCCCCGAGATCAAACATAAACCTGATGTGGCCCTCAATGAAATCGAGTTTGACACCCCTGCCTTAGAAGAGTCCAAGGGAAAATTGGAGCATTTATTTATTTATTTTACAGTTTTTATATAGAAAACTCTGGACAAACTATAACACTTGAAATTATAAAATCACAGTTGAAATAAATAAAAATTATAACAAGCAATCAATTCTTTCTCCAAGATGGACACCAATAAAACTTAGCTAGTCTTTGAAGATCTAAAAACTTCAAGGGAGCTTATTGACATCTGGTGGTCAAGAGTTCCAGAATTTGGAAGCCACCACAGAGAAGGCTAATGATTCATATTTGGTCTTCTGAGAACAAAAGTTCTTGCCAGTCTCCCCCCACCCCCCAATTTCCTTGAATGAATAGAGAACATCTGAAATGAAATGATAAATATTCTCAATTGAACATAAATACCATTATTCTTCTGAGCTTACTCCCATCGACATGTTGACGAAGGTAAGTGATGGCCAATACACACATCCTATCATGTCTCCTTTTTTTTCATACTTCTGAATAAAACTGCAGTCAGAAATACATGGTCACTATGATTGGAACTTTTAATCAAGAGCCCTGCATATACTCAGATGAGAGTATAAAATGTTTGAGTGAGTAAACTTCCTATTAAAAAGGAGGAAAAAGAAACAGTTTTTGAATGGGTGGGTGTGTGGATAGATGGATGGACATACAAAGCTTTCCCATCTTGTGCATATTAGAATTCTGCACTGACAAGAACATTATTTAATAGTGTCAATACCAGTATTTGTTCAGTTGAAAAGACAATGATCCCGAGTTTCTGTGCTTGTTGACATTGCTATTCCTAAATGTGAGGAACTCCAAAACTGCATTGGATTTCTTGTTCTACAGGCATCAGTGACGAGTCTTTATGCAGAGGGACTGCTATGGCCGAAACTGAGATGTAGCCCTAATAATGTTTTTACATCACTTTTTCTTTAGCCTGTTTGTTGTATTTTCCATTCATTTTCTACTTTTCCTACACACAGATAGCATTTTTCATGGAAATGAAGACATGTTTTACTATAGATCTCAGACTAGCTTGGACAGATGTGCAATGGACTTCAGCTATTTGAATGGCAGTGTCCCAAATGGCAGCGTGTGCAGTGCCCAAAGTATGAACTCTCTCAACCATTCGCAGAACTTCATTCAAGCTTCTCCAGTGTCCTCCAACCTCAGTATCCCTGGAAGTGACATTATGAGAGCAGATTACATACCAAGCCATAGACATAGTGCAATAATTGTCCCTTCATATAGGCCAACCCCAGATTATGACACTGTAATGAGGCAAATGACGAGAGGAGTGATTCACACTGATAGCCAAAGCCAGTCTTTGAGGAATCTCAACATTGGGAACACTCATGTTTACAGCCAACCCACAGACCTTGTATACAGTCAACCAGAAATTCAGGAGAGACCTTCTTATACCATTGCATATGGGCCTCAAGGCACTTACAAAAATCATGTGGCTCCTTCTGAGCAAGTGAATCCCATGAATGCTTTGCAGGCAAAACCGACAGTTAGTGCCATTTCCCATACAGTTAGCACTCCAGAACTGGCCAATATGCAGCTCCCCAACAATCAGAGATGTGGCCCTGCACACGTACTGAAGAACTATCTTTTCAGGCCACCACCACCCTATCCACGTCCACGTCCTGCTACTAGTACACCTGATCTAGCAAGTCACCGCCACAAGTATGTCACTGGCAGTAGTCCTGACCTGGTCCCTCGGAAAGTACAGCTTTCAGTGAAGACTTTCCAAGAAGATAGTGCTCCTGTTGTCCATCAGTCACTACAGGAAGTTAGTGAGCCTCTTATGGCAGTCAAACATCATGCAGCCATCAACAAACGCCACAGTTTGGAAGTGATCAGTAATATGGTGCGTGGAATGGAAGCTATGGCTTTAAAAAGCCTAAATGCTCCCTTGCCACGCAGAAATACCCTACGCAATGAGATGCAGCCAGAGGAAGTGGTGCAAAGAGGGCATGAGGTTCAGCAGCTCCCTCATTACCATCACAAAAAGACCTTCTCGGATGCTACAATGCTGATCCACAGCAGTGAAAGTGAAGATGAGGAAGAAGCATCAGAATCTGTCCCTTCCATGGCAGCCCTACATGAAAACATGGAGTATAGCGCTCAGTTGCAAGCTGCCTTGGCTCGAATTCCCAACAAACCTCCTCCTGAATATCCTGGTCCCAGGAAAAGTGTTAGCAATGGAGCTCTGCGGAATAACCAAATGGGTAATGTTCCACGGGCTGTGTCTCGAGCCAAGGTGGTGAAGCCAGGACCAGCCAGGACAATTAGCATATCTCGGACTGATCAGAGCATAATGAATGGATCATCCCTTGGCCCATCAATCTCTGAGCCAGACCTCACAAGTGTCAAGGAACGGGTCAAGAAAGAGCCGGTGAAGGAGAGGCCTGTGTCTGAGATGTTCTCCATTGAAGATAGTATCATAGAAAGAGAAATGAGGGTGAGTGTATTTTCATGTATTTTAGGGGTATCTCTGAATGGTAACCATAAGTTACAGTTGAAAAGAAATATCTGCTGTGTCATTAAAAAGAAGCCTCTTTCAAAGCTAGTTTAAATCAAGGGCATATGTCTCTGTTTGAACATATAGGCGATTGAGGTGGAAAAAATCAGGTCGAAGAATGTCTTTATTAAACTTCAATTATAATCATATTGGTTAGAAACTTAAAATTGAAGACTTTCACTGAAGTGAGTAGCAAAGTTGAAAAAGTTGAAAAGTTCTTAACTGTAGCTTTTAGAAAGTTTACATAAAAATAATTGAAATAGATAAAATGTTATCTTGGATCAAGTTCAGAGTCAGCATAAATATTTCAGAATACCTAAAATAGAAGACACTAGATTCCATTGATGCATAAGCCGACGTAACGTCTGAACTGGTAAGAAGATAGTTAGAGACCTGCTGGATCACATTAAACACATCTAGGCTACATTCTGTTGTTGTGGTACTCATCATGGGGAAATCTACAAGCAAGACATCTTGCTTCTATTCTGCAGCAGCTGATATCCAGGGATATCTTGGTCTGATTGTTGAAATAGTGAATAATCTTCATAGCTACTGGCCATTGATAGCTATCTGCCCCCATTTTGAAAGCTATTCAAGTTGCTTGTCATCGTTAAATACTTAATTCCCTAGTTTAAATACGTGCTATATGAATAAATCTGTTTATTTTCTTCACCTGAAAGCAGACTCATTGATAAGAACAGAAATGTAGAATTGCTGATGTTCTCATATTTCCAGATTGAACAAGAAATCCAACATTTAGATTACTCAGGCTGCTCAGGTTGACAGAACATTAATTTTATTTTCAAGCCAGGATACATTTTTTACCCAACCCCTCCCTAATTCATCATTTCTTGGATTTTGTTGTTTTCAGGTCATCCAGTAGTAACTAGGCATATTTTGGTTGTCTTTTAAAGATCTGGAAACTCCCCAGAAAGGTTTATGAAGTGGTAAGGCTTAGGGGGACAATCAGAAGAACAGTTTCCCTTGAAGCTTTCAACATCAAGCCAGACCACCTAGATCTGAAATGCAGCCATTTATTACAGACTTGTAAGACAATTTTAATTTTAATAACTGTGTAAAGAGATTAGTTAAACCCTGAAAAATATTTGAGAATTCTTTCAGGGCTACATGTAAATCAATGAATAATATATTTGAAAGATAGAATATTACCAAGCTGAAAGAAGAAAAGATGGCCGACATTTCATGATACCCCCTAATCCCCCATGAAGAATGTCCTTTCTTTTGTTAGTTGGGAGCAATTGAAAAAGGTGCAGGAGCTTTCATGAACTCTGAGAGATGGCATCACAAACTGCGAATTAATGGCACGTAAAGTTTTTGAATCTTAACAGAAATGGGCCTTAGAGGGTAGGGGAGAAAGAGTTCCTTTTTTACACTTCACAGCTTTGCACATTTATACAATGCTTACCTATTATGAATCTTTTCCAGTCGATCTTTTTGGTGGGATTGGGGTAGATGGGTGAGGAGAGATGTATTTTTATTCAGTTTATATTTAATGGAGCTCATTGTTTTAATTTCAGCATGACAACACCATTTAAAGTATATTAGGAATCTGGGTGTTACATATGATTTTTATAGTTTGCTTGGCTAGCATGTGTTGCTCATTCTGTGGCTAACATTTACGTTTGACGGAGAGTATGAAAGAGAGAAAGGACTGCCTTTGAGGACAAGTCCTCTGTATTGTGAGAGAGTTTCTTTGAAATTAAAATTCTGCATTCATGTCAGAATATTATCTTCTTCCCCCAAGGAAATAATAGGAAGTTTAGGAGATGCATTTGGGTTTGTTCTGCTAATGGCGATCATCTGCACTCCTCAGTTGGTATTGTAGATTTTGTGGGAGATTAAAACGACATTCCAACATTCTGCTGGCATTGTTTCTAATCATCCTGAGATGAAAGCATGCCTTTTCTTGCCAAAAGTATCTAGAGAAACAGAAGATGGCAGGCCTGGAAGCCCAGAAGAGGCCCTTGATGTTGGCAGCACTCAATGGACTCTCAGTTGCTCGAGTTCCAGTGCCTGAGGATAGCCAAGATGAAGGAGCCAAGGTGCCAATGGATGAGCGGGTAAGAATAGGACTTGCAAAACAAAGCAGTTTTTTTTTTCCTTTTTGGGAGTGTGTGGGTAGGGAGGTTGTCAGCAATGGTCATTGTTAAATATTTTATTTAAAAATACTTGGGCACTAGTACACTATACCCTTGTTTTATTTATTTTTATTTTATTTATTTTTATAAATTTATATACCGCCCTCTCCCAAGGGACTCAGGGTGGTGTACAAAAGATAAAACAATATAAAAAACAATATATATAAAGACAAAGATTAAAATATTGTTAACTGTAAAATTGGGATCATGGGATCACCAGTGCAACTTGGGGAAAAATATTAGAACCCATGTTAGGTCATGTAAGTCTTGCCCATGAATTAGTCCATGAACAGTTTTATTTGTCTCTAAACAATAGAATATTTTAATCCTTCCTTACCTTTAAATTGCTAGTGGTAGCCTAGGTAGCTCCTTCCCTTTGGTATTATATCCTCAAACAACTGTATGAGAGTGAATTAAAGTTGTAAGAAAGAGCAAGTTGGAACAGCCTTTTAAATAAACACTCTTTTTTCATTTATATCTTTAATGGAAAATTGTAGTGCAAAACCTTGAGGAGGAAACTGGAAGAGGGGATGGTGTTCACAGAGTATGAGCAGATTCCAAAGAAGAAGGCAGATGGAATTTTTACCACTGCCATTCTCCCTGAGAACATTGAGCGTAATCGTGTCAGAGAAGTCATTCCATACGAAGAGAATCGAGTGGAGCTGGTACCCACCAAAGAAAACAATACAGGCTATATCAATGCATCACACATAAAGGTAATGATGGGAAAAATGAGCTATGTATGGTGAAAAGAACTGTGGCTAAAAGAAGTTGACATGAACCAGGGTGAGCAAAGTGTTCAGTCCTTGCTGAGATGTAGACCAAGTAGCAGGCTGGTTACAAAATCAACCTCTTGGCCTCAGGAGCTAATAAGTAACCCACCCCATTGTCACTAGGTTGCAATTGTCCTCCAGGATTTATTACACCTGAAAACGAATATGGGGGGGAAAAAATCAAAATTTAAACCTATCTCTTTGAAGAGTAATCACTTGGCTTCATTTGGGCCCCACTGATAGATACTCAAGATCATACTATTAAAATCAGCAAAATGTATTTTTGAGCAAAACAGGCAAATTATTTTGTTGCTAAATCCCTAATTTATGTGGGGGAAGACAGTGATTGCTTCAGGGCAGTGAATGAGTCTGTGTCAGGGAAAATTCCAGAATCAGTGATGTTATCTGGATTGTATTTTATTAAATATCTAAGTGTACACTAGTACAGGGAGGCTTTTTAATGTAAATTGTATCATTAGTTGGAATAGACCTAAAATGTATGCTATAGATTCAGGCTTTTTGAAGATTTCTGCTTTGTGCTTTTAAAGGTTTGAGCTTTAGTGGGTGATTGCTTCCAAGCTGATTGACTCCATGATGGTCCTTTCCCAGAGTTTCTCCTCTATAACCTATTCTGGTTGTTGTTGTTGTTATTGTTACCAGACAAAGAACCTTTTTATTACTTCAGATTCCAATGCAGTTCTTTGATTTTATTTCTGTTGTTTTATGTTCTGCTGTTAAAAGGCCTTATTTATTACATTGGCAAACTCAGCTTTAAGACTATTTTCATGTTCTTATTTGATCTCCATTTTAACATTTTATGTAAGCTGCCAGTGCACCTGTGTATAGAAATTCATAGATGAAATAACTGGCATCTTCAGCTGATTTTAGAATATAATCAAGATCGTCCTGACTTGGCTTTATTCTTGCTTTCATTCTGTCATCTGAATCCGAAACAGTTGAACATATGCAAAAGAAGTTGATTTAAAGGCAGTGTTTATGGCTTTTCTTACCCTGCTGTATTTTCAAAATACCCCTGCACAAAACCTAAGAAGATAGCTAGGACAACATTTTCAAAGCAAACCTCTTGGCTTTATGGTGTAACTGATAGTGACATTGAAAATCATTTCTACAATAAAAGTTTAGAAGAAAATCATTTCATATTTCTATCTAACAGTTTGTTGTCTTGCTTTTAAAAAAAATATGAATACATCTATTTATAATGATAACTTTTCATTTGGTCCAAATAATTTTTAGCTCTAACTATACTTCCTGAAAGACATTTCTCTTTGAGTTCCAAGAGCTGTTTGATCATAATTTGCAATACTAAAACCCCTTGTTGAGTTAAAAGCCTTCTAAATCAGAATCCTATCAGATTTCTGCCAAAAGACCTGGTGGCAAGAAGATATTGGGTACTTTTGGCACAATCTGCCTTAGCTTGGATGACTGATTACTGAATGGAACAATTTTCATCTATCTATGGGAGGAGAAATTGTTTGGGAAGGCATAATTTCACCCCATCAGGTGGCAAGGGCCAAGAAGAATACTCCCTAGCCAGTTTTAAAACCTCATATTTCATCTGGTATATCAGTATTGGACATACACACATTGTTCTGCAGCACATGTCGGGGCATGTGCTGATCTGTAGTCATATACAACTCTGTGTGTTGCCAGTACATTTCTTTCCTGCACTCCAAGTGGCTGAGGCAGAAGCCAAGCAGATGTTCTTTTACTCAGAAGGTGAAACTCCATCTCCAATTTTTTTTTTGCCTCATTTTCACAGCAAGTAATTTTCTCCCAGTTACCAATATCTAATATAGCTGCAATCAGGATAATATTATTCCTCCATGTTCCAGGCTATTCTTTCACTCTTGACTGTTTATGGATTTTTATTTCAGCCTTGTTCCAGGTAGTTGAAAATGGGCCTTTGAATTGTAACAAAGCCTAACTCCCTTAATATTCCGATAAAAGTTATCCTAGTCCTCTGCCAGTCTTGGTTATGTTGTCTGCCTTTTTTAGACTTAAATGTTTGTCCAGGTTGCTGAAATTACATACATTCTATTCATATGTTCTAAATAATCTCAGTTGTCAGCATGTTTACTTTTTTTGTAACCACCATCAATGTACCATCTTTGAGCGCTCCCTTTTAAAAAATTGACTAAGACATACAAGTGCTGAATGTTTCGTCTCTGGGAAATAAATATACACTATCAGACGGAACATAGGCCCCTGGAAACTCCATACAGATGCATTTATAGATATAGAGTAGAGTCATAGAATGGCACTAAAAGTGACATAAGCAGACCAATTTTTTTTATCAGAAAATTTATCCAGAAAATATTAGAATGGGGAGGGATGACAAGGAGACAGTATTTCACAAGAGAACTAGAAACAAGAAGTGGCTTCATTTCTAGACTGACACTTTTCTTCTAGCCCTAGGTTGTATTTTGTTTGTTTTACTTTCAAATGTATATTTCCATCAAAGCTAGGCGAAGAACATTCCAATTACTTGAACATTGTTAATACATACAACTTCTGGTTTGAATTAATAGATAGAAACGTAAACTTGATTTGGTGTCCGACCTTAAAAAGATTTGTAGATCAGCTCAGCATGTTATAAGCACCCATAGGAGAGTTGTACAGTTATGAAAGTAATTCCTTTCTCTCTTTTCCCTAGGTGACAGTAGGTGGAGAAGAATGGCACTATATAGCTACACAAGGACCTTTGCCCCAAACATGCCATGATTTCTGGCAAATGGTGTGGGAGGAAGGAGTCAATGTGATAGCCATGGTGACAGCAGAAGAGGTATGTAACAGAACAGGAAACATCTGCAGTGGAACACAAACAGAAGCTTTCCAGCCAGGAAAAAGTTTCCAAGGGAGGTGGACTAGCTGCATGTGAGATCAGGCTGAGCTATGGCTAAGGGAGATGTTAAAAGCTCTGGCCATTTCCCAGGCTCATATGCTCCCCTCTCTTCCACTCATGAAGCCAAGAAGAAGAGTTAGGAAACTTTCTCTTCCAGAAAAGGTGAACTGTGAGATCCATAAGAGCCTTAGGCATGTTCTCCTTCCTCTATCCAGAGATGGTCCCAAGGAGTTACCAAAGGGTCGTTTTGAATGTGACAGAAGGAAGAAAATTTAAACACATACTGCAAAGAAACCATAATCATTACACAAACAGCAGTTAAGGTATCAAAAGTATGAAACAATAAACCAGTGAGCAACATGGCTAAATATGGAAATGAACCCAGGACATGTTATTTCTAAGTCAGCACTATTACCCAACAGAGATTTCAAAAGCATCCTACCAGTAGTAACTCTGCGGCGGAGTGAGATCAATTTATGTCTTGCCCGGTATTATCATTATATAGAACGTCTATTGACATCAAAGAGTAAAGAATCAAATTTGGAGCAGGGAAGAAAGAGAGAAAGAAAGAAGAGCTGTTAGTTCTCTAAACATAACACAAAAACAGAGAGAGAGGGAGGGTGGAAGGGAGGGATGGATGGATAGAGATAGATAGATAGATAGATAGATAGATAGATAATGTTTTGACAACCTTACAATTAAAAAAAATACAAAGGAAAAATACAAAGGACAAAAAGAAATTATGAACAGAAACTGCATAAAATCAAACCAACCCCCAGTATTCTCTTCTCTTCTCTTCTCTTCTCTTCTCTTCTCTTCTCTTCTCTTCTCTTCTCTTCTCTTCTCTTCTCTTC
>JANHJO010005452.1:0-12394 GCA_032468235.1 Pseudoxyrhopus heterurus | reverse complement strand
TAATGTTAGTTTCCAATGGTTTTGGCCAGTTTCCGGCAAAAAAACACACATTCAGAATAATGGGTTCGCTTAATGACTGTGCCATTCACTTAACAATTGCATGACTCACTTAATGGCTACTGCAAAAATGTAAAAACAAAACACAAGACCAGTCATATGGTGCCTTGACAACCCCAATGACATATGGTCAGATTTCCAGTCCCAACTGTACGTCCCAAGCACCAACAGGTAGTTCAAGAGTATCTAGCCTGAACCTCAACACTATATAAGCTAAGCAAATAAAAGGGGAGGCACATTCCATTTTCTCCATGGGTCAGTTGGCCAACTGAAACTCTTCTTTCTGTTTCTTTTTGACATTTCAGCATCTTCATTTTCTATGAGATACATATACACTTTCCATATGTATCAACTCAATTATCTCCCAACCACATAAATACTAAAAAGTTGTCAACAGTCATGGTGTAGGGCAAAATCATCTACAGTCTCTTAATTTACAACAAGCCTCGTGAATCTAATACCTATAAGCCTTCATAATAATGGTGGGGATTTTAACTAGAGAGGCCAGAGGCCTTGGCGAATTCTTGTGCATGCAAAATTTTATGTTTTGCCTTTGAAGTGTTTGATGCTTCTTTTGCATCTATTCACAAGTTTAAAGGCTGGGTTCTCAGAAGTCCAAAGAAATCAAATGTTATGTCTTCATATCACAGCTTTCTCTCTACCATAAAAGATTGTAATATACCATATGAGACCACTGAATCTATTATGGTTTATATCAGGTTTTTGTAAACTGAGTCTCTCCAAGTTCTTCTGATTCCCAACCTTTGGCCATTCTCTCAAGCGAAGGTCTCTGGAGGAGCTATTGCCAGTGGAAGTAGACAAACTAAGTTAGAGAAGTAAGTTATTTTAGTCTGCCTAACCTAACTTAATGCAAGTTCTTCTGTTCAGCAGTAATTCCTAATGCAGAAGCAGAGATGCTACCTAGAAAATCAGCTGCTTGGGTTGAACATGGAGTAGTTGAGAATGGTGTCTAAAGTACACATTGGAATAAGGACTACTGGCTCAAGTCTGTAAACAAGCTAGAGATTTTTTTAACATTTGTTATTAGAAATAACATTAATACATTGGGGAAAATAATACAGTAATACTTCTCAAATGCTTACTCAGGAAATATTGCTGATCCCAAATGTGAAAGTTCTTCATCTTCAATTGTGAAGCCATTGCAGTTAACCTGAGAGAAGGGGAAAGACAGAAGCACTCAGAATCTTAGGAATAAAAAAAAAATACACTGGCTTACTTAGCTCTGCATGGTAGTTGACCCCATTCATCTGTACCATGCTGATTAATCTGATTATAACACTGCTTATTCTTAATTAAGTCTTGCTGTTGAACTACCAGGATTACATAAGGGAGCTTATGCAAAGTTTATTTATAATCTAATTTTGCCTGAAAAATTAGAACTTGCATAGCCTAGCTGGGACAGAAAGACCAAACCACACAAATACCATAAAAGATGGAAGCTATGATGGAGGATAGTTTTTTTAAAAAAAATTCATTCATTCATTCATAACATTTAAATCTAAAAAAATAGAATCTGAAATGATAACGGTTCAGAAAAACATGAAAGTAAGTTATTCCTACTTTAAATTGCTTAACAAATAATAAAAATATATTTTATTTCTTTGGGGAAAGAAATTCAGTCTTAAAGCAACTCCTCATTTAAGCATGTTGCATTTTATCCCAAAATTCCCCAGCAGAATTCCTTGAAACATAACATGTAACACAGGGGTGTCAAACTCACATCATCATGGTGTCATCTCGTGACGTATCGTGACTTTTTTTCCCTTCGCTAAACCGGGCGTGGATGTGGCCCGTGCGTGATGCATCCAGCCGGTGGGCCTTGAGGTTGACACCCCTGATGTAACATAACATGTGACTCTGATGTGGTTTTGATATTAACATGCTTCCAAAAGGAAGGAATTTGAATATATATACACACACACATATATACATGTGTATATGCATATATGTGTATATGTGTGTGTGTGTATGTGTGTGCATATATGTGTGTGTGTGTATGTACATGTATATGTGTATACATACACACACACACACACACACACACAATAGAAAAGGAAGCAATCTTTAAAAAAAGTATCTTTGCAGTATTGAAGAATCAATGCAGCCACAGTCCCCACTGAAGAACTGCCAAGAAACAATTGCAGAAATTACAACAGTTTTGTACCTATGCAATCATACTTCCTGTGCCATTGGAAGTCCATAACCCCCTTTTTATCTTCAACCACCTTACCTGTCCAAAAAGTACCACCAGAGCTTGATTGTCAGGGTATTCTATGTGCTTCGAATAAAAGTGGTGAAGAGCAGAGATATCACTTTGAATCAGCTCCTTCTTTTCATTGTCAAGTTTATCAAGATCTATGAAGGAAAGGACATTTTTTAACACTATAATGATCACTTATTGTCAACAGTAAACTCAAGCTCAAGGTATTATACACTCTATGGAAAGAACATGTACTGTTCTTTTACTGCAGTAGACAATGTTACTCCAATCTTTCCCTTGTCCGGAATTTGTGAACATGAGTAATTATCAGCAAAAATGTATGTGAGTGTGTGTGTGCATGTACCTTTAAATCAGTCTTAACTCCTTGTGAATGCCTAGACAAGTGTTCTTGGCAAGATTTCAGAAATGGTCTACAGCTGCATTTCTCCCTTGGGCTGAGAGAGTGTGATTGACCGAAAATCACCCAACTGGCTTTGCGCCTAAAATGGGATTGGAACTCACAATCTCTAACCTGGTGACTTAACCAAACTGGCCTTTAACCTTCAATCATGAAAAAAAAAATAACAACCAAAATTTTTGCTAATCTTACAATAAAATTAATTCTCTTCATTTTAAGCTGATACCAATGATATGATATCCTAAGTGAATAATCCTGTTTCACTAAAGCAAGAGAATTCAAAAGGGAAACAGATTTTAACATTGCTCAGATTTTAAAATTCAGGACTTGAAAGTGATTGAAAATCACATGTCAAAAATGTCTTCAATCGTGCAAAAAATTACATGCCTAATAACCTGTTGCTGTTTTTTCAAACTGTGATTAAAGAAGAAAGCATCTTGAGAGGCGCCATCTGAGAAGACGACTATTAAAGTAGTTCTAAATGTCTAAATGAGTAAAGCTAGAAGTAAAAATATTTCATTTTGAACCATTACTTGTTAAGTCAAGTTTATGTTATAATATGCTTGAGCAACATTTGAAGTATTTGCATTGTGCCCTTTTCCCACAGGGATACCTTTATTTAACACAAATTGAAAGTGGAAGTTATTCAACTGTGTGAAGGTCTAACTGTCCCCCCAAATGAATCTGACCTGAATTCATAACCCTCGCTGCCCAAGGAGCTTCCCTTGAACTCCTGAGTGGGACTTTTTAATTCTCCAGATCAGGCAACAGTTTATCAATTGATTGAAGATTTATTCCAGTGACTTTTCATCATTAAACATCTGCTTGCTTTCTCCTCTTTATTAATTGCTTTATTTCTATGTCTGCCATGGGGCAATGTGGAGGGGAATTGTTCTCTCTCTCTGATTCTCACACACACACACACACACACACACACACACACACACACCATGGAAGATACAATTTGAATACTAATAAGCGCTTTAGCACAGGCTTCTGAGCATTGCCAGAGTTTTAAGTATTATATGGCAGCCATTCATTAGCAAGCATGTGATAGTTTCAACTCTGTGTTAGTGTTTTTTTATTTATTATTTCAATTTATATAGCTACACATTTCAGATTCTTGACTTTGGGTGGCTTACAAATTAAAAACTACAACAGAATGAAGTGCAATCTTAAAACATAAAAAGTCCATGAAACCATCTAAAAGGCTAAGTAACAGAATCCATAACCAAGGTCTAAAAAAACCCTAATCTACACTCAACACAAGCACTGTACAGGCTCTACTGCACACCCAGATCCCCATGCCTGGTGGCACAGACACATCCCTTCTCTCCATTTGACCTGTTCTATTTGACCAGGCTCTCTTCCTAGAGTCCCAGATGATAGACCTCAAAGCATTCCTCTTCTGCTGGACCTAGTGGGATGGGTAGATGTGATTGTGGGGAAAGGGTTATTCCTCAAAAAATCCAATCCTGTGCCATGAGGGATATTACAGGTCATCACCAGCATCTTGAATCACATTCAGAAGAATTCAAGAAGAAATTGATCAATTAGAATTAGTGGAAAGTTGGGGGATTTTGCCCCTGATAAGTACAGCATAGTGTGTTAATTTCTAGGTTCTTGTTGCTTATCAATAAACACATCCTGTTTTCTTTGTTTCATGATCTTGCCCATGGTATGTTGTTGACCATGTCCCTGCGCACTTGACCTGGCTTTGCAAACCTATAATAAATTGTGTGGAGACTGAAGTACTACGAAAAATAAACTCATCTTGTCTGGCAAGGCTAAGTGAGAAGACAGAGGAAAATGAAAGTCATAAATAGGAAAAATACATTCAGAAGTTCCCTTATTCATTTTTCTCCAACAATACCACACCACATACATAAAGAATTAATCACAGTTATTTCCTTAGTATACTTTAGGGATATTTGGAAAGTGGAAATCATGAAGGACATGTCAAACCGAATGGCAATGATATACAACAAATACTAGTGGACCCTACAATTAGCTTCAGAGATACTATCAAAAAACTGTACCATCTCTAATTTTATGACTTGTGGCAACAAAACTGGCTGTTTAAAATTTTACAACAGTAATAGCCACAAAAGTTACCCTCGGCCAGGAATATTGTTTGACAAATAGAAATGACATAATTAATAATCTGGAATTTTAATTATCTTTCCCAAAGTTATAACATCTGGGAGAATCACCTAGGAGGGTAGGTGAGGGGAGGGGGTTACTCTGCTCTTCATTGGCTCTGTTCAACCCATCCCAGCAAGTCATAAGCACAGTTTGTTTAAAAAGCCATAACTGTTTTGGGCTCACTCTAAACAATGGTTAACAATCCAAAATGGATGCATTTATATTTAATGCTATACCAAAATCAAAGAGATCAACAATATAGTTTTGCTTGTTGGATTACTTCAACTATTGGACTAGATCCAACTGTAGATGAGAGTCAGGAGAAAATGACTTTCCTTTTATACTTTCTCCCATCAGTCCACGGAGATGTTTTAACATACTCCAAGGATCAGGAAGTTTTCCCCAATTGGAGGGGGAGGTTGAGCACGTGGCCATCCTCAAAGGGGACAAGAGGGGACCCAGTCACACAAAAGCTAAAACTTGTGTCATCTTTCATGTGTACTGTCATTTTGGATTTTCATAGTTTGTTGTGCATACCCACCAAGTGGAAAGGGGGAGATGATAGGAAATAGGCAGCAGTTCATATTCATCTGCTAGATATTGAAAAGATGCTTCTGCCAATATTTCAAATGTCTCCTTTTTCTCACAATGCCCCAGTCCAGGCAGCAGGGCCTGGAGGGAGCTTCTTGCAAAGACTGGCAAGAAGAGGATAACCAGAATTCAGTTATTCCCTGTTCCTCACCTCTGTCTCCATCCAATCCATAACAGATACAAAGTGGGTATGTATGTAGAAAAATTAGTAAGCCTTTTTTTCTGAAAAGCCTTTTGAAAATCAACATACTGTTTCCTTTATTTCTACTTACGGGATTCAAATTCTTTTATAGAAAGGAGCTTCTCTGACTCAGTCCTTTCCAGGTGTGTTTTCTGGTAATGGTGCAAAAAAAGGAGGGAGGAGGGAAAGAAAATGACTTGTTGAAAAACCTCCAAAATATTTCTTCAGCTATTTGCAATTGTCGCTTGTAACAATCATCCTATAAAGACTGCAGAGGAGGGGATGAACAGCTTTTTAGGTTTACCTATCATGACCTCTTACAATATATAAGCCATCAAGAGATATAGAACTCATGCTGGAATTTGCACACATACATATAGAAGGAGTGATTCAAAAACTCTCCCTTGATTTAGTTGCAAATTTGCAACAACAACAAAAACCAGCTAAGAGTAGCAAGCAGTCAGAAGGCAGACTTTGCTTTGAGGAAAATGAATAATCTCAATGTTGACAAGAGTTCAAAAGCAACACTCCAGCATTGGCCTAAGGCCACTCCTTTGTAATCTTGGCCATTAAATGTGAGTTTGCAGGTGGCCCAACAGCTGAGGTTTGGAGACTTTAGTTTGCATATTTAGTTTTCATATTCCATGTAGGGCCCCCTTCCATTCTCTGCAAGCTATAAAAGCCCAAATTTATTCCAATGACTTTTCATCATTAAACATCTAATTTTGCTTGTGGGTCACCAGTAGACTATGCTTTAATTTGAAAAAGGGAAAGGGGGGAAGAGAAAAGAAAGAAGCAGAGAAGGAGGGAATCAGTCAGATTACCCTGCCAGCAGGCCTTCAGCATCCTTTCTCTATACTCTACCTGGATTGTTCTTGTCAGATTAGCAATTCTCGGACATACAGATTTTCTTCAAAGGCCATGGTTTAGGGAATTTAATTTTTCTTTTAATGGCAAAGATGGGCACGCTGGAGAAGTGCAATAGCAGTACAATATAGTCACTTAGAAATGTGCAAGCAAGCAAATTCTCCCTGTGAACAAATTCTGAGTCATGCTTCTCACCAATCCAAGAATTATATAGCAAGAACTGGGGTTATTTCTATTCTCTTTACTCTCTCTTACCTCTCTTCTCCTAAGCTACTAAGCTGCTATCCTTGCTTGGTGAAATAGGCTAAGATATGCCCATTCATGCAGTTATCTCGAAACCAAGGAAGAAGGTACCTATTCAAGGCATATTTTGATATAATACTTTTTTCACACTGGATTCAGTGTTTCTGAACTGTTTGCTTTTGAGCAAATTTCAGTGGGTTAAAGCCAAACTGGGTCACCCCATGGCAACACATCCATTAATCCTAAAACAAATTAAGCATGTGATAGCTAATTTAGGCCCCATTGGTGTCACAATATTCCTATTGTTTCATCTTTATTAAGCCACCTTGATACAGGATGTGACCCATCAATGGAAGTATTAAACTCAGAAGGTTTTACTATATGTCTGAACGGTGAAGAAAAGGAAAATCTCCAAGGTACATAAAATATGACCGATGGAACAGTGAAAATCACATAGCAAATAGTTAGTATAAAGGTCTCTGGGGATTTTTTTTCCTTTTGCTTATCTTTCCAAATATAAAGCAGCTCTTCTAGAATTAAACCCACTCATCTGCTAGACCATTATTTTTAGTGATCTAATCAGACTGAGCTCCATATCTACCTTTTATTCTATTTTCTCAAATCTTCTCTATGTTCTGTTTTAAAACCAAGCTATGATGTCTCAGCCGGCAATGACAGGTTGCCACAAAGGTCATTTCAAAGACCCCTACTTTCCTAGTGAAAATAGTTATCTTTACCTTGAGGAACATGTTTCTCAATAACTCATGTATTTTAAGTGATGCAAAAATAACACCAGCTCCCAAGCAACTAGATTTGTAGAGAAACTGACCACAGCAGGCTCAACATTTCAACTGCATGACTAAAGCAGGTACTCTCAAAAAAGATGCATGTTTTATGCAATCCTATAAGGGGGAGGGCAATAGGAGGCAACTTGGCAGATAGGAAAGACAGAGATAATTTCAAGATGCAACATTTTAAAACATTCTTAAGTAATGTATTATTCAGACGTTCAGCAAAGAACTATCAATAGTTATAGGCAAGAAGTTAGGAAATAAATTTTGCAGAGATCTGTTATTGACAGACTTATTTTCTTCTTTCCTATCCATCTAGACAAAGCAAGGCAAAACAAATATTTCAGACCAGCTCACCTGCTTGGCAAGAATCCTTGCTGTGAGTCTGACTGTCTCAGAGGGATTCCAGTTCTGTCCAAATACGCACATGGCAGAACACTCCAATTTGTGCAATGGCCAATCTTGTTTCTAAAGAATTAAACATACAATTTGAAAATGCATGAAATTTGTTTTCCCCACAATGAAAAGATAGCACTGGTAAAAAAAATAAACTTGAAGGTAAAGATATCCTCTTTTCTGACATAAACTCATATGTATTGATAATATTTGTAACACTTAAAAGAACATAGAGTCTACCTGCAGTACAATAATTGAAAGAACTTGTCTAGGTTAGAATGGGAAATGTCATTGACCAAATTTACCTAGTTCTTCCATTGCCATGAATAGAAACAAAGTTATGATCACCATTGCTGGTTCTATGAAATGACTACAAATTACACAACAAAGAACTGAAGCAAATCTTGGATGATCTCTTAAAATCCTATTCTCCAGAAACTATTTCCCAGGGATCTCCATTTATATTTGCCAAATAAGTAATCATCAGAGATTAAAGCTAAAAAAAACCTTATTCGAAGCTGCTGAATATTTGTATGTGAGATACATGTGAGAAAAAAAACTGTTGAGGAGTTGCTGGCTTTTTATGAGGTAGAAAATAATCTTCAAACAATTAATCAACAGCCTTATTTTACTAGCACACATAGGCATAGAAAATGCCCAGTTAAGACAGATTGACAATGCCAATATGTCCTTCCAACATCCCCTTCTGACCCTTTTATTCTTTAAGCATAGTTAATTAAATTTTTTCCTCAGGCTGATTCCAACTGAGTTATATGAACTAGTAAGGTGGTTAAAGGGACAAGATATAGATGAATTGTGCAAAACAAGATAAAAGGCAGGAACATTGCAGGAATATGGGAGCAGTGTCTGCATAATATCTGGCACGGAAGCATTCTGACAGTGATCTTTTTAGTGATCACAGCAGGATCACATTTAACATTCTTTTCCACCATTCCTCTAAGCCGTTTGATTGATAGCAGGCAGCGTTGTTCTAGCCAACTCTCTAATGCTGTAACGATACTCCAGATTCAAGAGGGGAAAAAAACAGGGCAGCCAATATTTCTCTCTGATTTAAGGATTACAATCAGAAAACTTCTGGAAAGGACATTTGCCTTTTAAAAATGGAAGGGGAAACATGAATTGTCTCTGCTGGGGTGTTCAGAATGACTCCCATCTGTTAAGGATGTACTGAACAGAACTTTATGGGATGTTATCTCTCTGATACACACGCACACACACACAAAATCAAGTTCTCCAAAACTAAAATATGGCTATGTCGATATCTCCTTTTGAAGTCTCCTATGCATTTTAGGTTACTCAGAGGCATCAAGACCAAAGGAAAAGTCACCAAAACCTAAAATAAATCGTACATAAAAAGTAGGGGAGAGAATTAAAAAAAAAACTCTGATTGTGAACATCACCAATCTAGGTCACACTGGTGATACAGTCAAAGTTGGGAGTGGTGACTGAAGGCAGCAAGGGCCTAGATGGGAAGAACCAGACTAAAGTTGAACACAAAAGAGATGGGTTAGTGTTTACTTATTGAGGTCCAATAGAATGAACATGAGAGAAATAACAGTGCATTTGGTGAGATGAGCTTTAGAATTTATTTTTCACTTTTTTGGACCATCCATTTCCCTCAGAGACAGACTCTGGGCAGTGTACAATAAAATGTTGAAATAAAAACAGTATATAAAAGTTAAAGATTTAGAAGGAGGCAAGGATGATTAAACACAGTTAAATTTAACTAAAAGGTGAAGGGAGGGCTCTCAGGGCACCTCCTCTGGGATCTCCATGCAAGGTTCCAGAGCCATGTTTTGATTCCTTTTTGGAATGCAATAGCAATAGCACTGTATTTATATACCACATATCAGAGCTTGCAACCCCCTCTAAGTGGTTTACAATGTCAGCATATTGTCCCCAACAATCTGGGTTCTCATTTTACCTACCTCAAAAGGATGGAAGGCTGAGTCAACCTTGAGCCTGGTGGGATTTGAACTTGCTAAATTGCAGGCAGCTGGTTCTAATTACAAGCTCTCTAACCGCTGCGCCACCAAGGCCCTTTTTGCCAGCAGAGTGGGGCCTGTTTCACCCCTGGAGGAAGAAGATTCCAAAGGGCGGGGACAGTGGCAAAGAAGACTCTCTTTCTGGATCTGCCATTTGGAGTTCTTTAACTGACAGGGTCTGCAACATACTTTCCCTGCCTGACTAGATGGGATGGGCTGATGTAATGGGACAAAAACAAGAATACTTATTTTCAGTACTGTTAATCAGTTTCTGAAGTGGAAACATAACAGGAAGAAGTAGATCTAAAATTCTTTATCCTGAAACATGTTACTACTTTGGGCACTGGTAATTTTGGAAAGTTGAGTGTTAAAAGACCAGCTATCTTAAATTATATGTTGTTGTTGTTAGTTGCGAAGTCGTGTCCGACCCATCGCGACCCCATGGATGTTCCTCCAGGCCTTCCTGTCCTCTACCATCCCCCGGAGTCCATTTAAGCTCACACTGACTGTTTCAGTGACTCCATCCAGCCACCTCATTCTCTCTCGTCCCCTTCTTTTTTGCCCTCAATTGCTCCCAGCATTAGGCTCTTCTACAGTGGGTCCTTTCTTCTCATGAGGTGGCCAAAGTATTCAAGTTTCATCTTCAGGATCTGGCCTTCTAAAGAGCACTCAGGGTTCATCTCCTCTAGGACTGACCAGTTTGATCACCTTGCAGTCCAAGGGAGTCGCAAGAATCTTACATACACTGAATACATTATGGTATTTCAGCATTGAGGGCGTGGCAATATTGGATTTGTTCATTCAATTTCATTTTAGTTTTCTTTAAACCATTTGCCTTTATTCTTATGTGTTCTTCAGTGTTCATTTATTTGCAGATTGGAGTAATCATCTCCCTCTCAAGTAGTTGGTGCAGAAATTATGACACTCCAATATCCTCTACTGATTTGAATTGGAAACCACTATTGCTGACTTCAGTATTTGTGAGTCAGGCATGAAAGTGAGCATGAATACACTAGGATGGTTATAATTAATAAAAGTTCGTAGTTCCAATACATATACCATTAGGAGAACCTGTTCAATTCAGTCATCATAAACCTCCCTAGTGGTGAAGAAGGAATTGATGCACAAAATGGGCTTTTATAGGTAGATATTGTATCCCTTTTCTCCCTTCCCTCCCCCAGAAATAAAATTAACAAAATTGTACTGAATTCTTTGTATATTTAGATTCTATAATTAAAGAAAAAATTAGACAGACAACAGAGAATCCAAACAGAATTCTATAAAGTAGTACAGGCTGCTCCCCTTGTTAAGCCTGTGATACTTAGGCATGGCCATGCTGGAGTAGAAGCAGATAACAATTAATTGAAGTGAAAGTGAAAGGCTTTTTAGTTCACACTTCATGTTTGGCAAGCAAACAACAGGCCATTCTGGACAACAAGTAAGAATAGCTAGCTTGGTTAAGTGACTTTTTACTATAAAGTTAATGATTAAAAGCAGAACAGAGAAACAATTACTTTTATTTTGGTTTTCATCCTTTCTGATTGTTCACTTTTGTGCTAAATGTGAACATACTTGTTTATCACTTTCCCAAATATATGATCATCTGTACACATTTGTCTCTTGTACATTTTTCATCCTACATTTTCAGTTGAAGCTAAATTACCAAACTAAATAGCCTCATTATTCAATATTACATTGTAGGAAGTGTGCATTAGATTAATTAAAGTTTCAGAACTCCTGAGATCCAATAACATTTATAATATAAGGTAATTCAGCTCCAGGTTGAGACATTCAACTTTTTTGGCTGAAAGGGATCTCAAAATCTTCGATCATCCTCAACTAACTAAAAGTTTCCATTTTTTTTCATTGTTTCTACTTTTTCCTCTTGCTGTTTAACTGTAGGCAAAATAAGGAATCTAAATTGTGTATCTCTACATGTACTCAGCCAGTGTAATTGATTGCATCTGATTACAAAATTCTTGAGAGAATGAACAAGAGAATGAACATAACATTCTCTGAAATTTTTTGAAACAATTGTGACAATCTTCAGATGCAGGTGAAGATTGCAAAGGACAGATATGCAAGCCCAGAAAAAGATACAACTGTTTTTAACCAGAAAAAGATGAATGAAATGGTTGACTGGGATGGTCTGAGGCTTTCTCCTCTATGCAGGGCATTGATCTGGAAAACATCTATGATTTCAAACTCTACAAACTTTGATTATATTTTTTCTTAATATTTTTTTTTCAAAACACACTTACACAAGGATTTGACACATTCCTTTTTACCATACAAAATGTGAAAGAAATTGATGGATTAGAAAGCAACACCCACATAAATTGGGTAAACATTGAGTTTATTAATTAAAGGAGATCAATGCATAATAACAAGAAATATCCACAAAAATTCTGCCAACCTAGCAGTTCGAAAGCATGTAAAAATGCAAGTAGAAAAATAGGGACCACCTTTGGTGGGAAG
>JANHJO010005451.1:61721-75426 GCA_032468235.1 Pseudoxyrhopus heterurus | reverse complement strand
CAATTATTGATTCTTTTAAATCTTTGTTTGATTCCTGCAATTCTCTTAATGTTAACGGTTGTGGCTGTTGAACTGGATCTGGCATTTGGACAGAAGGTTGAGGAGATTGAAGTGATAAGACTGGTAAAGGGGCTGTTCCCTTTGGAATGCTTTTCCCCTTCCATGCCATAGTTATAATTGTAATTCCACAACTGTAATTCCACAGTTAGCCAGAAGGTGGCGCTGTTGATTAATCTAAGAACTTCTAAGAAAAAAAAATTTCCATCGCCATTTTGAATATATTTAAAGAAAGAAACGTTTTTTTTAAAAAAGAAAAATTCAGAGAGTAGTTCGAAGGAAGAAAGAGAAAAAAAAAAAAATTAAGTTACTTGCAATCAGCTCTCTTGTCTTCAGTCCCGCTTGGTATAGTTTCCTGCAGTTTTAAAATAAGTCCAAGGGTGAGGTCTTCACGTTCCTAGCCCTGCTCTTTTAAGCAGGGGATTTCCCAGCTGCCGGAGTTCTTTCCAAGCCACTCTGGGGGGACCACCTTCGAACCCTCGGTAATCAAAAACCAGGGGCTCTAGGGGTCTCTACCCTGGCTCAGAATACTCACCCCCCCTTCTTCTCCCGAAAGGGGAGTTTTTTATCCACGAACGCGACTGTTGGGCGCCGTTTCGTGGATTGACAGTCAGCTGGGTGCCGACAGCTGAAAAATTAGCTGTCCTTCGGAAAGGAAGCCTCGACCGGAAGTGTAAATATTATTAAAGTAAAAATGTATGCAATGTATGTAGAATAATAATAATGAAAAATAACTCATCAAAATAACAAGAAAAGTGCAGCATATCGCTTAAACTAAAGTTAAAAAACAGTGACAACCAGTCACCCAGTGCTCCATGGACAACTTCGATCTTAATCAGTTTTTAGAATTTAATTTATTTATTATATTTTTATGTACCCATATTACTTTATAAGTAACTCAGTAAATATTCATAGTATTCCTTCCTCCTCCTATTTTTCCCACAACAATAATCCTGGGAGGTGAGTTGGGTTGAGAGGGAGTACCTGGCCCAAAGTTATCCAGCTGGCATTCATGCCTAAGGTGGAACTAGAAGTCAAAGTCTCCTGGTTTCTACTACCCCAAATTGCTTTACGAAGTGTGGCACAATTCTTAGTTCCTAGAAGAGGACATTCCATAAATCCAGAGCACTAGTTAAAAAACATTGCTCCCTGGGCGCTATTTCCCTTATCTCATGAAGGTGCAATGCAACTGGCAAAATAAAAATGAAATGTATATATTTGAAAAAAAAACCCTAGATATTAAGAGATAATGATGAAGCTTTACTTTGAGGATAAATATTATTTACGTTAAATAGTTATTTACGTATTACATATATCATCTATCATTTATCTTTTCATAGCAAAGATTATTGAAGAATGAACAAAATCAAGAAGAAACAATTCTTCAATTTCTCCTTGAACTCTCCAGTCAGTGTGGTGTCTTATTTCCCTGTACTCCAAGTGGAGCATCTTTTGAATTCGTATCCAGTAGTTCCATTCATGGTATTGAAGACGATACAGCAGTGGATGTTCACTGCATTTGGGATGGTATAAGATTACATCTTCGACGCTACTTAGTACATCAATTGCAAAGTAATCAAGAAACAAAAATTGGTACTTTACAACATCAACTGCAATTTAAAACTCAGTGTCTGCAGCATCTCTTATTTCTTTATCCTGAATCTGAAGTTCTAGTCAAGTATCAAAAACTGCAGAATAAATTGGTTAGTGATCTTTTGCAGAAATGTGCTCAGGATAAGAGTGATGAAATGAATTTTGAAAAGGTTGTTCATAATTACAAAAGTTCCATTCCTACATTCTGTGCCATGATAAAAGAAGATTTAGATATACTAAGTGGAATTATTGATTCTTCTTCTGTATTGAAATTTATTAATGAAACTTACTTGGATACCTTCACTGAAGAAATCACTTTTGTTCTTCACATGCTTTGTGAGCATCAACTTAAAGAAAAGGCATTACGTGCTATAAAGACAAGCAAGAACTCAAAGAAAAACAGAGGCATGGTTCAAGTTGAGGGTTAGTGACATTTTCTTTATGTTCATTAATTGTTTTCTCTTTATTGTTTAATTTCTGATGCAAATTTTAACTGTAATTCAGCAAAAGATTTAAGTGCAGGAATGTAATGTCAGCTTTATTTATAGTATACTGTCATATATACCTAAAGAAATACAGTCCTAAATTTAGGATTACAGTTCTTCCCAACCCTGGAAAGATTAAGCAAGATAATCTTACTTGCCTCCATTAACAGAGAAGAAACAACCTTCCCATTTTAAAGGAAATTTAGTGGGGAGGGTGGAGAATTAGGTTTTCTTTTAAATACAGTGCATTTATTATCAGCAAAAATGTCAAAGGTATAGATTGACAGAAGTCTAATTTCTGTATTCACTAACTTTTATATATATAAGACAGGGTTTATTCTGTTTTTTACTCACTAATTACATCCAGATTGAAGTAGCATACTTATTAAAATTATAATATGTAATTATTTATATGGATTATATTAATCTTAAACTACAACATTCATTCTATTGTTTGAGCCCTCATAATTTGAAAAGTGTCATATGCATTTGAAATAAAAATAGAAATCTATTTCTGAAACATAGACACATTGTTCAATATTGTTAAAGTAATTAACATGTCTTAATTGCCAAAGTAATATAAACCTTTATCAAATTATCTTATTAATTGTATAATATGAGAATATATTTGGACAGAACATGAGTTGCATAAATGGCCTGTCTCAGATTCTTATTTTTACTGCTGTCCTGCTGTTTTAAATTCCAATCCCTGTCATCACAATTGTATAATGGGAATGGCATATGTAGAGATGCTGTTTGAGTATCTTCTTATCCCAGCGCAATTGGGATCTGGCAGCTCACCAGATAACTGGTTAGTTTGTTGACAGTCCAAGTGGGGTAGATAATACAACATATTGTTTTCTTCGTTTCAATCATGCATTCTCCCACATCCTGCTGACTGGCAGGGGAGACAGATTGGAGCACAAAGAAGGGAGGTTCAAATTTTCCTCTTTCTGTATGTTGAGCTGTATGCACAGATAAAGAAAGGAAAAAGAACACATCAACTATTTTTAGATGGAAGGATATTACTTTTAATGAATATTCAGTTGGTGCTGTTATCATATAAATGAAAAAGTTTTCCATCTGCATTCTTGGAGAACATCATCTGTAATAATTCTAATGTGTGAAATAAACAAATCAGCAGATGATACTTCTAAAACTTTATAAGGAAAAATGGGTTCTTTTTTCTAAAAACAAATGAATGTTACAAATCAAATCAAAATAACCTTTTCAAATATATTTTATGTAAGTAAACATTATTATTGAGTTGCAATACTTTTTGACTTATTTGTGAATTTATATAACTGAAAAAATAAGAAATATAATCCTCTTTGTATTATAATTGTATAGCAAAAATTTATGATCACTTTAATATGATTTTTTGGGGGTAGGGTGAGATTTTAAGTGACTAGACTTTTGCATATATGTGTATCATTCAGTTGTTTCTTTGAATCAATGGGGTGATGCTTCTAGACATAAGGTATATTCTTATAAATGGTACCTACCTATGAACATGGATTTATAACAATTAATGAACAATCTATAATGGCTTGATCTGAACATAATCTATATTTAGGGACATAGCCAAAACATACATCCTACTATAATAAACTAATGGCAGACTTATTCTGCAGAAACAATACTAGAGCAATCAGAGAAATATCAATTATTTTTCCCTTTTCTATTACAATAAAGAATCAATAAAACCATTAAGCATATATGTTAATGATCATAGTTGAACTAACTGGATAGGAGGAATACAGTGGAAAATGAAAATAGGATATAAAAATCATAACGTTATGATTCAAACTTAATAATTTGAATCACCTTATTTTAGCATATTCAGCATATTATGCTTAATAGCATTAGAATAATGAATGAATTGGG
The DNA here is from genome assembly GCA_032468235.1 of Pseudoxyrhopus heterurus. Taxonomy (NCBI): domain Eukaryota; kingdom Metazoa; phylum Chordata; class Lepidosauria; order Squamata; genus Pseudoxyrhopus; species Pseudoxyrhopus heterurus. The sequence continues at coordinate 71,404 of JANHJO010005451.1, read as the reverse complement.
ATTGGTTCAGAGTAAACTGATGAATAAAGAGGAAAGAGGGAAAGCATAAAATGTAAGAATTGAAACAGAGGAGCTCTGTGATGATAGATAATCACCCGAAAGGTTGGAAATACTATGGTTGGTTGCACCATCAGTCATATATTTAGACTGGATTTGGCATTTTATCCATTTACTGAATCCTTCCCAAAGACCTGAGATAAGCAGATGTTGTTTGATAGTGTTAAAAGTGTCATCACAGGATGTAAACTGTTCCAAGTAAAGCTGCCCAAGTAAACTTGACTAATGATGATTTTGTTAAAGGTGATGATGTTCAAATGATGCTCAATGTTTGGGGATTGCACCCAAGCAGCCTATTTCTATTGGTACCATCTTTGCTTTCTTTTGCCACAGTCATACTACTTTTACTTGCAAGTCTTTGTATTTCGTAATTTTTTTCAGTTCTTTTTTTCCTATTTAGCTGTCTCCATATAATGCAATATCCACCATACAGGCCTTTTTATCTTTCTTATTGACAATTGTTAAATATGAAGTGTCATGTGTCAGGTGCTTGTCTGTTTGAAATCTCAAAGCACTTTAGCTTTTTCATTTTCTATTACTTTGTCTATTTTGTAGTCCCACCAGTTCTTGCTTGGAGACAAATGGTATTTCTTGCAGATATTCTTATGCACCTTTGTTATGGTAATACTTTGTCATACCATAGTTTGTAGTCATTCTGTGTGATCTTCCAGCAGCTAAACAGGTGGTCCACTGTGTCTTCAGCTTCTTTGCATAGATGGTACTCTGTTGCTGTTTTCTCAATTCAGGTTTTGTATATTTGTTCTTAAGGCTTAGTCTTGTGCAACCAGAACTAGTGCTTCTGTCTTCTTCTTCCTCTTTCTTTCTTTAAGTTTCTTTCTTTTTACCATTGTCTGACCTTGTTACAAGGCCTGTTTTCCCTGCTATTTTTTTAATGTGCTAGCCATGCAATTTTTTTCTCTTCCCGTGTCTCTTTTTTGTTCTTCATTTGGTGTTTCTTATAGGCCAGTTTGATCTCTCAAATACTCAGTAAGCATTCCAGGTGTATTAGCTTCAGTATATATTCTTCACTATCCTTCAGATATTCTTCCATTGCCTTTTTTCTTCTTCAATTGTCTGATTTACTTGCAACATTCCATGCCCACTATTTTCCTTGCTAAATGTCAACATCACTGCAAGGATGAAGGGCATGATTTAATGTCATTATTTTTCTGGTCTTCCTATCCAGGGCCTTCAGTTCTGCTTGAGTCCAGTCTACTGTTCCAGCTGTGTATCTAATAACTGGAATTGTCCAAGGTATTGATTGCCTTGGTGATAATTCCTCCACTGAGTTTGGACTTTAAGATTTTCTTCACTCTCTTGATGTATTAACTTCTAACCTTTTTCTTGACTACAGTGTGCTTGTTGTGGTCAGGTTGAAGAATGCTCAGATATTTGTAGTGATCATCTTCATACATAGTATTTCCCTAAGATATCTTGATTCTTTTAGTTGTCACTGTTTTTCCTATTTGATCATGAATGTGACACATTGCTATTGTAATATCTTGACTGAATATTCAGGCAATGTTGAGCAGCGATTCTATTTCAGATGGCATATTTCCATGCAGCTTCAAATTATCCATGTAACAGAGATGGGATAGCCTGGCAGATGTTTTCAGTTTTAATAGCTATGACCTGAGTTATTCAGTATTGTTGACAGAGGAGTCATTTCCATGACAAACAGTAGAGGTGATAGTGAGCCTCCCTGAAAGATTCCTCCTTAATATTAACCTCTCCCAACCTAGGACCAACAACTGTGTTAGAATATTGCTGAGCCATGTTAAGATGTGTTACCTGAGAAGGGGGAGTCTACCTACTCTCCCGCCTTTCCTCCCACAGGAAGGGGAGGAGCCAGAGTTCATCTGAGGGGATCGTGCTCCCCTCCATACCAGTTAACATCCAGTATCCTGAAGTAAACAGATATGCAGCTGCATGACTACAAAGAAGACAATAGACTAGATTAGATATGTATATATGTTTATTATTTTTGTATATAATAAATAGTTTTATACTTAGACACAACATGTGTCATGTCTTCTCCACTAAGCAATGGCAACGACCATCTATTCTAAAATCTCTCTAACAAACCGTGCCTTCCATATTGGTATCTTTTAATCCTTGTGCTAAGTATTTCTTTGTAACAAGTTTCAATGCAGGCGATCTCTACTGTGTTTTTGTGCTGTTCTAGAGGCTTAATGATTTTTTGTTTCAATTCTTCTACTTCTTTAGTTAGAGAGTTTTGTTCTTTCTGAGGCAGAGGAGAGGGTGCCTGATTTTGCAATGAAAACTGTCCTGGCATCCTTTATTGCCAACTCCCCCTGGTTTGCCTCTACAGTCTGAATTACCTCTGGCTTTCTTTTCTTTTCCCTGAGTAGATCTTTGCAATTCTTCCAGTTTGCTGCTTCTTGTTGGGCTTGATCTGTAACAACAGATCGTTATTTCTTTCTTTTATAGTTCTGTTTATTTACGATGGGTAAACCAGCTTCTGGCACTGATTGCTCAGCCATCAATCCTGAGTCCTATAGACCATTCTTGATTTGATGTCCAGGAATTCCAACACCTAACACAGTCCTTGACCTTCTATGGACCACGACCAAGCTGGAATGTGTTTCTGTAGTTTACGTCTCACCATATTTTTTTATGGGAGAGACAGTCTTTGTCTGACTCCTCTGATGAGACCTGTCTAGTATAATGGAACCTCTGGCATAGCTCTTATTTTCCTCAGAGCACATAAGCCTGGCAAACATGTAAAGGTAGTGCCTCACTGAGGGCAATTATTATTATTCAGGATAAACTCATCTCAACATAACTTAAACTGGTTCTACTACTTTTAACTGTTAATATAAAAGTATTGAAAGAGAACTAATTTATTGCTAAAGAATTTTTTTGCCAAAATGCTGTGACTTGGAAACAGTACTCATAGAAAATGTGTTGAACATTTTGGCTTTGGCTCTTGCATTTTATAGAATGTGATCTAAGCATACAGGAAGTCCTTGGCTTACAACAGTTCATTTAGCGATCCTGCAAAGTTACAACAGCACTGAAAAAAGTGACTTGTGTCCATTGCAGCATTGCCATGGTCATGTGATTTACATTCGGATGCTTGACAACTGACTCACATTTATGATGGTTGCAGTGTTCCAGGGTCATGCGACCTTCTGACCAGCAAAGTCAATGGGGAAGCCAGATTCACTTAACAACCATGTTACTAATTTAACTACAGCAGTGATTCATTTAACAACTGGGACAAGAAAGGTTGTAAAATGGGGCAAAATTCACTTAACAAATTTCTCACTTAGCAACATAAATTCTGGGCTCAATTGTGGTCGTAAGTCAAGGACTACCTGTAGTTGATAAATCACTGTTGTTGCACTGAGTTTGCTAAGTCCCCTGTATGCATTTTAAAGGGGAAGTTTGCCATGACCAATATTTGGTTGGAATTTTCCTTGTTGTTTTGTTTTTGCTTTTTGTCGTGTGTTTTACTACTACTATCTGAAAACATACAATTCAGGAAAATAATGAATGGCTTATAAAAATAAGATGGCCTTAAACATGATCTGCTGTTTGACTTTTTTTCAGTGTCCTTCAGTACCATTGACTGTAGATTGCTGATAACTCTTCCAAAATACCTGAATTAAGAGAGGCTGTACATGTTCTGACCCAGTGTCTAAATGCAGTGATGGAATGAATAAAGATCAATAAACTGAAAATGAATCCCGACGAGGCAAAGAGCAGGGCAGGTGGTTATCTGGATTATGGGAGACGGATGTGAGTGGGTTGCATATTCTAAATGCTATTGCATTCTTCCAGAAAGAATATTTACATATTTTGAGAGAGCTTCCCGAACTGTAACTGCCCCTGGCAGTTATAAGTGATTACAATGTCCAGGAATGCATATTATCATATGCCCTTTCCTGGACACGACAGCTACAGTTAGGTTACAGTAGCTAGTATAATGTCTTCAATGGGAACTACTTTTCCACTTGGTACAGAAGGTGCAAATGAGGCAGAATGTGGTATCTAGATTGCCAACAGGACACTTAACTATCCTGAAGCCATAGTTCCTTTGAAACAACTACAGTGGCCAATTAGCCGTCGAGCCAGATTCAGTTCTGCTTATAAGAACTAAACAGGCTATGTAACTGACTTTTTTCTCCATTGCAGTCTGGTTAATTACTGAAATCGTTAGGGGAATGTGCCAAGAGTTGCACAATGCCACCTGGTGGTTACTTATAAGTGGTTTTTTTCTATAGCAGCGCCTTGATTTTGGAAGGCTTGTTCCTCTGAAATTGCTAAGGTGCCTATTATACCTTTAGATGCCTGTTGAAAATCTGTACATGCCTTTCATGTACAGATGATAGGGGAGTGGGTCTGTTGTTATTTTTTTACAACTTTTTAATCATTATGGTTTATATTGCTTTATTATTGTATGTTGTATTTTCTAAACTGCACATGGATGTATTTGCATAGGAAGCAGTATAAAATGGGTGCAATAAAGGATGAAACAAAAACTTCAAGGTCTTAAAAAACTAAAAAGATTACAAATATTTTTCTTGATGATATGATTAAAGTTTGGGGGAAAAATTAAGGGTAGTGCCCAATCTTTCATTATGTCAATGGAAAGTTTCTGTTACTTTATTAGAAAGGGAAGAAGGGGTATTCCTCCCTCACCTTAGAAACTGACTTATACTTTGAAAATGAGAAGTGGAGATTTTAGAGACTCTTATAAACAGAATTGTTTGAGCTGAAGAAAATGTTTCATTATGTTCATACAATGCTGAAATGCTTGCTTCTTTTCAGCTAAGAAGATAAAATGTTTTCAAACTATTTTTGCTAAAAGAATTTTGAAACTGACACTATGAATATCTTACTATTCAAATTGCTTATTAATGCCATTATATGAAAAGGGAATCTTGTTACTGTATTTAGGACATCGGTATTCTTGGATAGGGTTACTTCATTTAAAAAAGTTATACATAGTTTATAATATGTCTTATATTTAAAAGAATTGTGTTATAGTTTTATTTTTTCCACGTATATTGTGCAATAATATTTTGTTAAATGTCACAATTAATTTGCTAGGAAGATTTTCCAAACAAAACAGAATTTGGTCATTTTATCTAAATATTTCCAGTTAGAAACACTGTTTTCATCTCAAGTGCTCTTTTGTACACCTGGGTGTTCTTCCTATGGCTAGAGAAAAAAGGTAACTCACCATGCCCCCTAATTATTGCATTTTCCTCCCAAGCATAAAAGATAAAAATGATTTAATTTTTGGTCTGATTTCTCTTGAGTGGTCTGGACTCGATGTGAGATATATGTATTATTAGAGTGCCTTCTTTAATAAAAAAAAGAGTGCAACAAAGAAGTTGAGAGAGAATTATTAAGTTACATTTTCTTAAAAACATACCGTAGTGTGTAAAGGAAACCATACATGCCTATGAGACTTAAAAGAAGGACTTCTAAAAGGTCTCTTGAAGAGGTTCCTAAGGCACTTACTCTATTGTTTGAGGGGGGAAAATGTTATATGTCTCTTTATTAGACTCTTTTCAACACATATCAACTGTCTCCTGAGCAGAACTTAATTAAGTGCTCCTTGCTGAGATACTATTAAGCTGTGTGGCATTGTGCATGCTTTCAGTAATATAAAGTTTGGTTAGCTTTAACTTTTTTTTCTTTTTTGAGAAATAACCTCATTAAAAATGGTGCACATTAAATTGGCATCTGTGAGAGAGAGATGTGAGAGATGTTTAAAATTTGAATATTACTTTCTGATAGTTAAATTTTAAAACAATGGGTTTGATGGATCAATTCTCAGCTTCAGTTAACTATTATAATGCTGGCCCAGATGTGAATTTTCTATTTCTTTTTCTGCAGAATACTTTTTCCTTTCCCCCCCTAACAAAGGATCCAATCTATTTCTTCTTCCCAAATTCCAATTCCCTTCCACTGTATATTTTGCTAAGTATGTTAATATGTACCTGAGCCTTTATAAAAATGATGGGCTTCATGAGCTTTTCAAAAATCTGAACTGAGGGGAGGCAGACAGGCATGGATTTGTGTATTTATTTTGAGTATGTCTTATTTTGAAATATTACTAAAATGCAAAGAGTCTCTTTTTATATTGCAGTATGTTTACCAAATATCAGTCATTGGGATAAAAAAAAATCTGTCAACACATTTGGAAACCCAGTATAATTAGGGTTCTAAATATTATAAATAGTATAATATTGTTCAGTCTCATAATTGAAAAGAACTATGATAGTTTTAAACATGTTCCTGACAAATATACCTGCGTTTAAACAAATTATTGTATTTTGGTTTGTGTTTCTTATAATTTGTACCTTAAGTGTCTTCCACCCAATTTTAGCAAAAGTTTGCAAATTTAAAAAAAACAGTTTAAATATTCAAATGTACTTTTATGTATACTTTCTAACAGATCCATTTCTATAGTTACATTTTTCTCAGTTTTCTTAATGTTTTTGTGAGCCTACTCTAAACATGTATTTCTGAAAACATACCCCAATGTATACATTTGAATAGACTTGAATAATATAAACATTTTAGTACAGTATATAGTTTACTGCAAACATGTTTGAGAACAAGATTTAGAAGCAAAATACAATGGCCTCTTTCTTTAATTTAGAATGTCATTTTTCTTTATGTGTGTAGATTTTATCCATAAAGAATTTAGATTGCGATTCATATATCTTGACCTATAAATGGTAAATATTAAATATAAATTTTGGTATTGAAGTTCTGTCATAAATGAATCTAAGATGTGGTATAGCTTTAGGATTTATAGTTAATTAATTTTTATAGTCAGATATATTGTTGGAAATAATGGAGGACGTTGTTGGTGGAAAAAATGAAATACTTTCATATTCACTAACACATTCCATTCAATGATTTAACTGAAGTATTTAAAAATTTCTAATAAAATTATTTAGTAAAATAATTTTGTTAATCTACTATTAAGGAATGGCATAATTTTATAATACATTGTGAGTTTAATACGTATCTCTATGTTATTTTCTAAAATGGCTCTGCAAGTAACTTTCACAATTTATTTCTCTTTGCCATAGAAGAGTCAGACAAGGCAAACATAAAATGTATGATTGTATTTCCTATAATTTGATTGTTTTGTACTAAAAACCTGGTATTGATGGCAGTATATTTAATAGATATTAATGACACCAGCATCAACTTTCAAATCAATCTTTGCATTAAGAAAATTGAGTTTTATGGATCCCAGTTATACAGACATTGCCCCATAATATCACAGATGCTTTATCCCAAATGTTTTGTTTTAAACTATAATATGGTTTCTTTATTATATTGAAGTATTCTAAATGACTGGATAGTTTACATTTCTCCCCATAATGAAAGGCATGTCCAGTGAGATTGGATTTTCATTGAATATAAAGCCCACATTACATAAGAACCTGCTTATTGAAGTCCATGTGCTTCAGAACTGATTTACCATGTGGCATGGCAGCTGCTATTCAAGAAACACATGCTCAAAGCTCTCTAGTGTATGTGGAACTAATTGTACTGCTTTTTGGATCCCAGCCCATACTTTCATTCTGTTGAATTGACTTTATGGAACATGGTTTGTGAATGCTTTCCTAAAAATCCTTTTCAGTGTGATTATATAATCTCATTGTGGGGATTTTCCATATAATAATGTGCTACAGAATATTCTGAATTTTTTTGCAGAGGTTGAAAATATTTTTCATGTAATATAGAACTATTATAGATATAAATACCTACTTACTTGGTAGGAGGATAATACCGTTTTTCATTTTGAGAAGAACTAAATCTAAATAACTCAGAATGGATTGTCTGCTCATTTTAGTCTCTATTTTTTGTCCTCTAAAACACATTTTTAATATTAATAGGTTTTAGAAGTTCAAAAAAGAACTGAAAATCAGCAGTATTTTAAAGCTTAAATACTATGGTAATGATTTACATCAATGTTGTTTCTTTTAAAGCACTGATAAGCGGTATATAAATCTAATGCTATGGCTATAATGCTATTTTAGCATCTTAACATTTTTTATGATTTTATGATCTTTCAATCAGGAGAGAACACTTATGATCAGTATATCTGATAAACTTGTCAATGCATGTTTAAAGCAGAAACTCCTAGTCTGCTTTATTCATGCCCCTCTCTCTTATATCATTTCAAGTATAATCTTGATAAGACAGAGATATGTCCTGGGCAGCTGTGTATAGCAAGCTCAGACGACAACTAATTTGTGAAGGAAAAAATTAAATCAGGAGGTAAATTATTTCATGATTGCTCATTCCCAACAGACCTGGGCATCATTCTGAAGAAAATATCAAATAATTGGTTTCAGACCGTGTCACACACATGCAATTCCCTTCGCTAATGGCTGTGTGAGGTAGCACTAGGCCTCAGGGGTCATGAAAGAACTGAAAATAGCTTACCGCCAGGCACAGCAATAGAGAGACAGTGCGAGTAGGAAATGAAGTGGCAATAAGTGCAATCCATAGGGGAAATGTGCTTCACTTGGAGTTTAATATATTGGTTTGGAATCTGGCAGTAAGCCATGCAACAATTGTTTACCTATTCGTCAGCATCTGCATCTGTTCTGTTTGGTAAATAGCACTTAAATCACTGCCCACAAATACCAAGATCAATACCTATTAAAGGGTCTTCTTTTTTTTCATATTTTATAAAGATGCAATCTGTGAACAATGTTTGCATTAGATTAACAAAGTCAGAGAGATTCGCTTGAAAACACTTCGTAGTTTTATGGATGGACTGTACAGTCCAATCATTCTGTGATTCGAAACCCAGTTGCCTTTTAAAATCCAACATCTTATTAAAATGCTAGCTTTTAAATTCTAATGATTAAAATTGATGTGAATTTTTAAACCACTACATCAAGTTATACATGGAAGACTGTTACGATTGTCCCTAGCAGTTTAGTTTGAAACAGTACTATAGCAACTATTCCAAAATATTAAATTGCATAAATTATTAGGCAGCAATACATAGGTTGTTAAATCTAGTTTTTGTTTGTGTATATAGCAAAACAATTTTAATTCTTTATCTACTCTTTCATTAACAGTATTTTTAGCTTAAAATGAATGATAGGCGAATATGATTAGTATATATAAAATTAATATAGTATTTCATAAAAACGGGGATTAATTATATAGCTAGCTATTTGATATGAGTAGATAAAAAGCGATAAATGCAAGACACAATAATAAACGTAATTATATTTTAAAAAATTTAAAGGCAAATAATGGCCTTAATCATAATGTATGCTGTCCACTTTGTGAGATGTATATACTGAAAAGAATCCATCTGAGTCAGACAAGACATCAAGGTTACTTCACTCTGTCCTTTCGCAGCAGTAGAGTCCAAATTTATTTTATTTTATTTATTTGTCAAAAAACATATATAGATATATAAAAGTGGGAAACATGAACAAAGAATTACATATAAGTAATTAAAGGGAACAGTAGGACAGGGACGGTAGGCACGCGGGTGCACTTATGCACGCCCCCTTTAGAGACTCTTTAAGTATGGTGAGAGGTCCACAGTGGACAGCATGAGGTTGAAGTTGCGAGGATTTGAAGCTGAGACAACG
>JANHJO010005451.1:33836-45311 GCA_032468235.1 Pseudoxyrhopus heterurus | reverse complement strand
TAAAATATTGAGTGCTTAACATTGCAAATCAAACAGAGAATTAAATAATTTAAAATCTATAGGTGAGATCCATAAATATTACATATCATATTTATACTTAGTATTGGCTTTGAAAATTTTTAAGAGGCAGTGATGAGACATGACATCCATTATCGAACAGTTTTAAAATGTAAATAAGTGTTGATTGCATTCATTGCATCAGTTTTAGCTGACAACATATATATGGAATAGGCAAGTTAAATTATATTGTTGAATGTGTTTTTAAAATAAAAACTAAATGTTCCTAATAAATGTTAGCAAATAATAATTCTGATCCAGAATTCAGGATGTATACGATAAAATTGCTTTCCTTTTCATCTTTATGGAGTGAGGTGATCCATGTATGTAGAGCAAATATTAAAGACTATATTAATTAAATTTTTCTAACAAATAGTTTGAAGTAAGTCTGAGTATGATTCTAGTTCTTTTTTTTCTGGGGGGTGTTGCTTTATAAGCTGGGTCTCTTCTATTATATTATTATAAGATAGTCTTCAACTTACGACCACAATTGAGCCCAAAATTTCCATTGCTAAGCAAGACAGTTGTTAAGTGAGTTTTGCCAGTTACCAAACATCTGAATTTTGATCACGTGACCACTGGGATGCCACATCTGTCATAATAAGTGTGAAAACAGTCAGAAGCCATTTTTTTCAGTGCTGTTGTAACTTTGGTCACTAAACAAATGTTTGTAAGTCAAGGGCTTATAATCATTTATTTTACTTTTGCCTAAGAATCCTGATAATTTTAAGAATAAAAAGTATATCTTTTGTAATTTGGCAAATAAGTTATGATTATGGATTGTATTATATTGCTAGATTATTTCCAGAGTTTTTATTTTATTTCTTACAGAACAGATGTCACAGCAATCCTGATCACCTGTGAAAACATGCTGTGGTCAGTTTGTGGTTCCATGCAAGAACTTTTAGATCCACATAAAGACAGAAATCCTTGTATTTATAATATCCACAGATACTGCAATAATTTATTTACAGCTGCTCTTGTTTTAACTTTACCACTAGAGAATTTGTACAAGTAAGTGTGATGATTCAAGATTACCATACATTTATCCTATAATAGGAGTGACAATTGTTTCTCTTCGTTTAATGGCTGATTTATAATATGATAATAAAGCCCTAAAATCCAAGCATTGATTTCTTCCATTAAAGACAACAGTACTTTAGTAAGTGTAGTTCATTTGCATTCAGTTTTTACACCTTAATTGCTTAAAGTATGTGTTAATACTTTCGAATTATCCCACAGTAATTGACTCAGCTGTTTACATTGCATATAGGGGTTAGAGTAATTGACTCAGCTGTTTACATTGCATATAGGGGTTAGGCAAATAGGCCTTTTATCAGCAGTCATTTAGACAAGGGCAGAACAGATAGAACATTTCTGAAAAGGAAAAGTTTAAAAAGGCAAGAGAAGGTGAATTTGATCAAAGGAAATAGAGACTAGGAGAACAAAACAAACTAAAAGAATATAAGAAAAAAAATAAGCAGGTGAAATGTACATATAACCAGTGGATCCCTTGATGGGGAAACTTAAATATTTTAGCTGTAGAGCTGAAATAATAAAAAATATATTGCTATGCTATAAGGAGTGACCATTAAAATAAAAATGAACAAGAAACAGAAAAGGAAGAAGGAAGTAAAAAAAGACATAATAAAAGCTAGATTTCTACATGACAGTGACTATAATAAAAGAGTAAAACTAAAGCTATGGAAGGAAAAATTAAAAAAAAATCCAGAAAAATATAAATCCTAGGAACTTGAGATAAAGTATAAAAATATAACAGGTAAGAATTCATATTATTATCTGTGTAAAACAAATTTATACCAACAGTAGCCAAATGTATCTGACCAGATCTGTACCATCTTATAAAGAACATGTGACTCTCCTTGTCTCTCTCAATTATATGTTGTATATTATGTATACAGTTCTTATGGTCCTCATCTATTGCAGTGCAGGAAAAGATATTTTTTCTTTTAAATTTCATGAAACCAGGTACATGATCTCAGAGAGCAAGTTGCAGCATTTCCTTTGACTAGGATGAACAAGATAACATGCCTGTTTCTAAACTTAAATCCAATTGATATTACTTTTTTGTAACTTACTATTGATTAATAAATACTTGCACAAAAATAATACATCTAACATCCTGTTACACATGCTCTTGATAGCCAGTTTCCATTCCTCAGAGAACTGAGGCATGCTTTGCCACAATCAATAAATGATGTTATGATAGTGACCAGTTTGGCTGTAATTCATTTTGAAGTCTTTAAGCTACAGATTTTTTTGTTATTCTTCCAGACAAAAAATTCCTTTTATTAATAGAGTACCATAATATAGAGTAAGAGGATAAAGGAAAAGAAAATATTGATAAATCTTTTTTAAAAATTGACATATTGTACCTTGGCATAAAATATTTTGTCATAAGGTACTTTGCTTAGCATTGCTATCGGGGAAGATCAAATATTACCTAATAGTTAAATAATATGATTGTTCTTTTCTGACTGATAAAATAGTAATGGAATAGTATATACTGATTTCTGTAAAATTTTCACATCAGTTTTCTTGTGTATTTATGAATAAATTAACAGGAAATAAAGTCTTTGTAGTTAAATACAATTCACTTGAGAGCAATATATGAACATTTTGCATGAAAGTGCCAGCCTTCTTGACCAAAATTCAGCAGAAAAATATAGCTCCCCTGACATATGATTGTTCAGTTTGTTGCCTTTGTATGACTTGATAGAAGAATTAGAGACACAGCTCAGCTAATTCAGAATCTTTATTGTAGACAAGATGAAGCCATACAAAACAGTTGATTGTTGATGAGAAAACAGAAATGTTATATTCTCAGGGATTTACAGGTCTGGCTTCTTCTGGTCACCCTTCAAATTAATAGATAATTAATATAGATATTTCGGAGCCTTAAAGAGGAGTTGTTGTATGTTTAGTATAAAAAATATTGGATTGCTTCATTTGTTCAAGTGTGAACCATTAGGTTTCAAACTGAAAGGAAGGAAATGGCAGTGAAACAGCCTGTGCAATTTATTGCACCCACAAAGACTTCATATATTGTGATCAAATTGAGTGTTTACATAGCCAAAGACATTCAGCATTTTCCATACAGGAATGCTGCTTTTTGAGTATGACATTGTTCATATTCTATTTCATCTTTTGAAGTCTGGGTATGCTTCAGGTGTTGTTTCTAAAGATTTATTGTATTTTTGGCAAAATAAGGGGAGAGCTCTTCCTAAATTTTAATGGGTTTTTTTGACACTCAATCATTAAACATGTTGTTACAATAGACTCCTGTGATTCACAAGCTCTGATGATTTGCATATGTAAATAAGCTATCTAAATTAAATGGCACCTGGGCTTTCTTGGCTTTTTCCTTGAAAAGTTTCATTTTTCATCCAAGAAGCTTCAGATCTGATTGAGAAACTCCATAGTTATCTGAATCATATGGGTGCTGTACTGTTCTTTTATTAACTACCTTATTTGATCAGCTAAAAGAAGAAATGCAGTAACTGTTTAAAGTGTTAGCTGATTTTGTTATTATCATTGACCAATAAATTCACAAGAATGTTGATGGTGCTATCTGTTCAATTGTGCCTGATTCTCAGTAGTTTTATGAGTCAGTTTTCTGCACATTTTCTTTTAGTTATTTTAGTTCGGAAATGAACGCTTAATTGTAATATTTTTCAAGGTTTTTTTCCCTCTTTCCATACTTTTAAGTTCCACCAAGTAAGTTGAACATCAATTTTCCAGTGTTTTGCTACAATAATCTATTGATCTATATTAAATCAATTTCTTATGCTGCCTCAATATGTTTTAGGAGAAATGGAAAGCTAACCAATAGCAGGATTAATTGTAAATTAGGTAATTTTCCCAATTTCTTCAATTTTTTAAAGAAAGGTTTCTTGGAAATTATACTACCCTATAAGAGGAATTTAGGGACGCAGTGGTTCAGTGGCTAAGATGCTGAGCTTGTCGATCAGAAAAGTTGGAAGTTCAGCTGTTCGAATCCCTAGTGCCGTATAACGGAATGAGCTCCCGTTACTTGTCCCAGCTTCTGCCAACCTAGCAGTTTGAAAGCATGTAAAAATGGAAGTAGAAAAATAGGGACCACCTTGGTGGGAAGGTATTAGTGTTCCTTGCGCCTTTGGCATTTAGTCATGCCGGCCACATGACCACGGATACGTCTTCGGACAGCCCTGGCTCTTTGCCTTTGAAACGGAGATGAGCACCGCCCCCTAGAGTTGGGAACGACTAGCATGTATGTGCGAGGGAACCTTTACCTTTACCTTATGCTTCTTGGTGACCTCATATTTACTGTAAGGTATGATTACCTCATCCCCACTCCCTCTCAATCATAATCTAATCATTTTCTCTTTGGAAGAAAAGCATTTAGCTGTTCCCTATGCCCCAAAGTTGGTTTAAATATCAGCCTGCTAATATAGATAGTCCTTAATATATAAGCACAATTGAGCCCAAAATTTCTGTTGTTAAGAGAGCCATTTGTTAAGTGAGTTTTGCCTCATTTTATGATCTTTCTTACCACACTTGTTAAATGAATCACTGCCATTGTTAGTAACACAGTTAAGTAAATCTTATTTCCCCACTGACTTGGCTTGTCAGAAGGTAACAAAAGGTTATCATATGACCCCAGGACACTGCAACCGCCATAAACATGAGTTAGTTGCCAATTGGCTGGATTTTGATCACATGACCATGGGGATGCTGCAACAATTATAAGTGTGAAAAATGGTCGTAAGTCATTTTTTCAGTACTATTATAACTTTGAGTGGTCACTAAATAGACTGTTGTAAGTCAAGGGTTACCTGTACTTCAGATGGAATGCTTGTTTTAGTATGATCCACATCAAATACGGTGAGGGAATTTAGGATTTCTAAGCAGTTGTCCATTTCTGCACCATTCTGCTCACCTTGCAGTCTCTCATTCACAAAATAATTTCCTTCAGAAAATTAAGCCCCCCTGCTCCAGAACACTGGAAAAACAGGATAGATAACTGTGCCAGAAAATACCCACTTTGCAGTATTTCTATATTATTTCAAAGAAAACAAATGAGGTATCTATGAAGTCACTAGGAGTCAGGTTGATTAAAAAGAAACGTTTTATTTAGGCCATTTGCTAAATACAGTATCTTTCCTTTTGAAAAAAAAAATGCAGTCTTAGTAGTTAAAAGTATTTTTGTGAGTTTAAAAAATAGTCTAAATTCATGAATCTTAATACCATATGTAATTTAAGGAGATTTTCAACAATTTAAATTTTATGAGGCATCTATTAGATCATTATTTAGGCAACTCATAATTTCACACCAGTGCTGAAATTTACAAGATCACTTCTCACCTTGTCACATACTACAGAAGAATAACACCATCCTAATATGGAATTTTTCTTTGATATCAGATACTTCCACAGATGCTTTCCCCAGCTTTGAGACACGAGGCAGCTGCTATAGCATATATTATATATAAAGAACATCCACTAACTAAAGTAATGCATTATCAATCAGCAGAGCAGGAAAATGAAACCAAATGAGCCAGTGAAGCACTAGAGCTGGGTATAGAAGGTGAATTCTCTAAGAGTCTCTCTCTTGATTTACTCATTGAGCACTGTCCCTGCTACTGGTAACTATCTAAATTCTGATCACAGAGAAGTAGCCTTTTTGGGATGCCCATCATAATTTGGTCTGGCTGCTGGACTCCCTGATTAGTCTAGCTGGAATGTAACTGAGGGAGAAAAGAATGAAGCAAAAAAGCAGAACCAAGTCTGTCTTTTCTGTCACTTTAGTCTCGCTATAAGAATTCTACTCAGAGTTCTCCTTATGCAACAAGTATTATTTCTTGCTGCTATAAATCCCTGGGGTCAATAAAAGCCCTTCTTTACCTTGGTTGATGTTCTGATGTTCTACAGCATGCTGAGTGGGATAGTGGATTGAATTGAAATACAATAGCATGGCAGTAAGCCAAAATATTTCCATTAAACATGAAACTGTTGGAATTGAAATCAGTTACCTATTTTCTCTTCATTGTCTGTCAAAGGAATATGATAAATTCTGATTTTGAATTGCTTATTTTTTTCAGAACAGTTCAAAGCATTTTTGATGACTTGTCTTCAGATATTTTGGAACAAGGTATTTACCAACCATTGCACTGGCTATATGGCATATCAGAGTTTTCCTCTTCATTGTTAAAGTAAGTATCATTGTAATATAGACAAGACTCGAATCCATGTCTGTGTTCCATATTGTTGCTTTTACTGATAAATTGAAATGAATTATACCACCTTGAAACATTTTCTTAAAATATATATTTCATTCTTTGGTTTCTTTAAAAAAAACTTGTTCTTGTTTTGCAAATTATATACAGCAGTTATTTATATACTGTATATACTCGAGTATAAGCCGAGTTTTTCAGCACCCAAAATGTGTTGAAAAAGTCACCCTCGGCTTCTACTCAAGTCATGGGTCCCTGCAGACTAGCACCCTTTGTCTTTTGTGCGACCCCCTTCTGGCCGATTCCCGTTCCTGCTGTCCCCGCCAACCCAACAGAAAGCTTGTGTCCCTGCGGGTGGTGGGTGAATGGTAGCGGCTTATATTCGGGTCGGTTTATACTTGAGTATACACGGTATGCTGTAAGGCCTTAAAGTAGGCATTCTTAAATTCGTTGCAGCTTATTTGGTTTGTTGTTATTGTTGTTGTTGTTGTTTTACTGAGTCATAGAGCAGAAAAGACGGGAGAGAAATAAAATTTGGCAAAGAAAGAAGATGATGAGAAGATTCATTTTAACTATACCATATTGAACGCTACATTTTGCTAACTGAAACTGAATAAAACTATGGAATGTTGTGGATGAGATTTTCTTCCTCATATTTTTTCTTGTATAAATTTTACTAAAAGTTTTTAAAAGAATAAGATAAAGAATTAACAGAGACTAATGAAAGAAAGGAAAAAAGAGAAAGAACAAAGGTGCAGAAAGGAAAAGATAAAAAGAAATAGAAAAGGCTTCTGATTTCTTTGGTAGCAAATACAAGTATAATGGCATAATTATCCTTTACTCTATGGCTACCAGTCTTTTCCATTATCTAATATTTTCTAATCATCAAAACCATAAATCAAAGGTTCATCTTTTTCTGCCTCATGCAAAAGTTTTCTTCTTCATTCCAAAGAGATAATGTCACTGTTTTTGCAGTATTATTATGATTAATGACCAAGTAATTACAAAGGTCACATCTCTCAAAATATTTAATTTTGCCTAAAGCAGATATTAATCAGCTAAAGAACAATTTATTTCTGTCACCGTCAAGACTTTCAGAATAAAGAAATAACAATAGAAGAAAGTGCTCCATTCAGTTACCCAGACTCCGCCCCACAAGGGATTATGGGGTCATTAAAAGTAGAAGAATAGAAGAAAGTGAAAATGGGAGGTTTCATTCAAATCAATTGATTTGGTCAGCACTAGTGGTTGGAGTAGAAACCTTGAGTTGTGTATAATTCAAGACATAGTTCTGCCTAAAGACCAATTAAATTGTTCCATTTGCGTTGGATAACTTTAAATAATGAGTTTGATATTTTGTGCAATATGATATTAATAGTCTTATCCCTTGCTCTTGCATAAGGGATAATTCAAGGGATCACGTCCCTTGAATTTGTCAAACAGAAACAAATTGTGAAGAACTTCCTCTAGAATTACTCTAGTTTTTACAGTCTCTTATGTAACATTTCAAGTAGACTAACTATTATAAAAAGCCAATTTTCTGTCTCTTCCTCCCTGAACTGACACAAAAGGGGAGAGTTCCATTTATCTCCTTTATTGTTTTGAAACGGCTTCATATTGATGTGATTTGTTTCCTGTTAATGGGAGAGGTGAGGCCATATTTCAATCACTCATTACTCTCTGTGCCACTTAGTTCTTGAATTGTTCTGGATGCTGATGTCTAATTCAGAGACAAATTTCACTGGAATGTAATTGATACAGATCTGCTTTGCATTTAATTGCTATGTTACATTAGAATCAAAAATCAGAAAGATAAAGATTCAGTCAGTGCTAACGTTATGCTTTTAGAAATGAAGTTCAAAATTTGCATAATAAGATGGCATAGTTTAAAACACTGCACATTAGTTCTTTTATAGATCATTTGGCTTCCTGTGTATTTAATGGCCATTACTGACAGAATGAAAGTCTTTTTTTTCAAAACTCGTTAACTTATTTTTCCTTTTGCAATATCAGATAGCTGCATTAACGTAATTCCAAGATACATACAAAAAGAAAGGAAAAAAATACAAAAAATACAAAAAAAGAAAAAACCTAATACCATATAAATAAAAAGTCAAGTACTATACATGTGAAATTTTAACATAAATAAGGAGCACCAGGTTATAATCTATTGCTATTAAAATATGTGCAGAAGTTAGAGAGAGCAGTACTTAGTAATTAGTATGTAGCTGCAAGCTGTCTGCAATTTAGCAGTTCAAATCCCACCAGGCTCAAGGTCGACTTAGCCTTCCATCCTTCCAAGGTAGGTAAAATGAGGACCCAGATTGTTGGGGGCGATATGCAATATATGGTTACTTCTGTAAACCGCTTAGGGAGGGCTGTAAAGCCCTGATAAGTGGTATATAAATCTAAACAATAAGTAAATAAATAAATAAATAAGGGTAAATTCTGATTCCTGCTTCTGAAAACTCACTACCTTTTCTATGATTTTTCCTAATGTGCCAACTGAAGAGGCTTTACTAATCCACAACTCAGTTCTTATATTGCCTAAAGATTCTAATATTTCTATTGCCCAGTAGAGGTTTAAATTGATACCAAAAAAAGTCATGGCAGCATATCATCTTTTGGTTGTTTTATCTGATCTTTATCAAGAGGATCATTATTGCTATTAAAATCTTTCAGTGTATACAGATACGAGGTCAAAAGATTTCATTTTAGCCAAATTGGAATAATTATCAGTAACAAAATATGTTATCAAAGGAGTTAAAGAAGAAATATCCCTTATCAAAACTGTGTATTTTATTCTTCCACATATGAAGCATTGTTTTAGTAAACACATTTCCAATCTGTTTTATTTGATAAAAATGTTTTGGATGGAAAAACCACTGATATATAAACTTATTTGATTCTGACATCGTTTCAGTTTGAAACCATTGTTTAGAAGGATCTTTTATGATAAATAAAGTCATATGCCGTAACTGTGCTGCTTGTGGTGATATATTGATGAATTGGGTATGCCCCCCCATCTCCCTGTTTCTTTTTCTTTTCTTTTTTGCTTGAAAAGAGAAGATTTCTATTCCCCCCCCCCTTTTTTTGCCAATGTCTTAAAGCCTGTTTTGGAATGCCACTGGGAGTGGCATTGAAGTGAAAAGTTCAACCGGTCAAGAATTTCCATTTTTACTGCATCAATGCACCCTAAAATACTGAAATGTTTTTAAGTCCAACTTTTCAATTGCTTTCCATTCTTTGAGTGACTTTTTTTCAGTATACATGTGTAATGTACATCTATGTGTAATGTATATTATATGTTTATTTAATCCAATAAAATGTCATGTATACAGTAGGAAAAGCAGCTTTAAAAAACCTTTTATTACCATGTAAAAGAGTTTTATCGCTGTCTTTATAATGAACTAGCTGATTACCTGGCTTCTCCCGGGTTTGTCCTTGGCAGCGGATGCCGTGTCCGCCACTGCCTCAGCCGTCCCCGGCCCAGCTGCCTCCTTTCCGCCAGTGCTCCAAGAGCGCAACCGCCACGTGCATCGGTGCCTCAAGCATCCCCGCCCAAGCCACCTCCTCTCTGCCACTATGCACCCATCGGCTGCTCCGTGTCCACGGCCTAGGATTGCTTTGCTGCAGCTTTGTGCACCCCCTTCCCCCCAAAAAAACATTAACCACGTTGCAGCCATTACCGGTACTATGGCTAGGGCTTGTGACTGGTGCGTCTGGCCCGGAGAAGCTGGCTGGTGGTGCGGGAAAGCTCCTTCCTGGCTGTTCCCAGCCAGGCCTGGTGTTCTCTCTGGGCTGGCATCTGGCACCTCTGTTCCTTGTCTCCATGTGGCAGAAGCGGGAAAGGAGACAGATCTACCAATGCCGCTGCTCCAGCTGGCTGGCGGTGTGGGGAAGGTCCTTCATGGGCCGGCATCTGGCACCTCCGCTTCTTTACCGCGAATCAGGTGTTCCGTCTGCTTTTGCTTCAGCACCAGGCAGCGGGGGATTGTCCCGCGGCCTCCTTCCCAAGGCTCCTTGCCTACATGGGAAGGAGGCTGTGAGAGGGTCCCCCCTGCCTGGCGCTGAAGCAAAAGCGGACGGAACACCTGATACGCGGTAAAGCAGCTGCTTTTCCTTCAGCGCCAGCGGCGGAGTCAACAGAGGCTCCTTCCCAAGGCTCCATGCAGCAACAGCGCTCCTCCCCTGTTCGCCAAAGCACCGGGGATGCCTGTGGTGTGGTCCTGGCCAGGGGGAGGGATCTGTACTGTGCATGCATACTGCATGTGGCACATGTGCAGTAGATGTTTAGGGGTTTGTTGGTGGGGGTGTCCCCTTTGGAACCAATTTTGGGAGTGAAAGAAGCCCCAATGTGGTTTGTGACCCCACAGGGACCATCTCCGGAGTCCAAGGTAAGTGGCTGGCAAGTTTGGGCCAGATTGGTGGAGGCATGGAACAGCCTATTCGGGACATACCCACAAACATACACACCCACAGTCTATTTTATAGATATAGATGTTGCAATAACATAATCATTATGTAATTATAATTATTAAAATACTTCCTTGTGAATATATGATAGCAGCAAAAGAGTAATTACTATTTTCTTCTTATTTTTCCCTTTTTTAAAAAAAAATATAAGTCTTGGGTCAACCTATTCTCCAAAGCTAGAAGGCAGAACAAGAAGCAATGGATGGAAACTAATCAAGGAGAGAACCAAATTAGAAATAAGGAGAATTTTCCTGACAGAACAATTGATCAGTGGTCCAGCCTGTCTTCAGAAGTTGTGGGTGCTCCATCTTTGGAAGTTTTTAAGAAGAGATTGGACAACTTGTCTGAAATGGCATAGGTCTCCTGCATGAGCAGGATTTCGACTAGAAGACCTCAAGGTCCCTTTCAACTCTGATATTCTGTTAATCTGTTCTGCATCATGTCATCATTTCTCTAATGATTCTCAACTCCTCAGATCACTGGAGCATGTATGAAATGATGCACTGTTAGACAGAGTTCTATATGGTATTGTACCTCTTCAATTACCAGAAAGGAAGCAGGTTAAGCTATAATTAGCTGAAATGATATGCTTGCCTTACAATCCTCACATCATCAAATTTTGGCTTTGATTCCCATGGCTGGATCAGACATTTGTTATAAAATACCTTCTGGGAGGGGTGGCCTGGGAGGGGTGGGCTGCATGGGTTCA
>JANHJO010005451.1:4484-15662 GCA_032468235.1 Pseudoxyrhopus heterurus | reverse complement strand
AGGATGGAAGGCTGAGTCAACCTTGAGCCTGGTGAGATTTGAACTGCCAAATTGCAGGCAGCCAGCAGGCAGCAGAATTAGCCTGCAGTACTGCACTATAACCACTGTGCCACCGTGGCTCATTAATGAAGAGTCAGTCTGGTGTGCAGGTATGGTTAAGGTACCAGGCTAGAAACCAGGAAGTCATGAATTCTAGTCCTGCTTTAGGCACAAAGCTCTAGGAAGAAGGCAATGGCAAACCACTTCTTTGCTAATAAAATTGCAGGGACTAGTCTCCAGGAATCAAAAGCTGACTTGAAGGCAAATCATAATCATAATTGGAATTTTATGCATGTATGGTAGTAGATACTCACTCTTACACCCATTTTGCAGACCCAGACAAAAACACAAACCAGTGTTCAGTTGTGCTGTATTCTATTTTGTTTCCATATGGTTATTGCACCAGCATCTGGAAATCCTGAAGATCCATCACATATCTGGGGAGGACACTTGAACGGATTTTCCACCTTACTGAGGTTCAAGGTGCTCATAAGCTGCAGATTAAGCAGAAGGTGACATGATCACAACAAAGAGATATATCAGTGAACTCTATACTCAGATTGAATTTCATCTGTTCCAGAATAACAGTCACATTGATCATGTATCTGGCTACAGGCATCAGGGCCACTAATACTTGTGACAAGTCCATGGTCACCACAGAGGTCATGAAATAATAAGCTAATCCAAACTCCTCACTCAGGACATGAACATTGAGTTTTCCCAAGAAAACAAACATTGCAGACTCCAATACCAGCCCTGAGAAAAAGCCCAGAAATACTTGAAGAACTGTTGCTTGATTGCTCTATGGTTAGGATACAACCAGCAAGCTACCTTGTCTCTAGAGCTCATTTTCACCAATTCTCATAGCCCATTACTTCCAAGGCGGCACTACCGATGACTAGAATGGTCTTCCAAATTAATCATATTAAATCTTCCTCCTTGGCCTAGGCATCATCTTTGACAGGACCCAGAGCTCTGGAGGCATATTCTTTTGACAGGGCTATATTCCCATCACAATCTAACCAGATGTCTGTAATTCATGCCATGTCTGTGTAATCACAAACTGTTTTCTTGTGAAAGGATGTCATCTCATTCCACACAGACCTCAGCAGCAACCTGAATCTAAGTCACACAGCATTCTGCCAGCACAGACCAGGTCTGAGATCACAGATTAGAAGAAGGGACTTATACAAATGCCCTTCTCTTACCCAAAGCCATACCTACCTTTGCCCATTCCAGCCATTTTACTGCTTGACTAATTTTTACATACCTTGCTTAATCATTCTTAATAATGACCAGTAACTTCTATTGTAATTTACTTGCTAGGATTGCTGTTAAAATCTTTGTGTAAATGTTAATCAATGAAATTGGACAATAATTAGCACATTGGGTGGGATCTTTATCTAATATTAATGCAATTGCAGTATAAGCCTGATTAAATGCCACTGATATTATTCCCATATCAAGGATCTTATCATATAGTTGACAAAGATATGGTACCAAGAGAACTACCGGTATAAATGCTTTATACAGATAGTCTATGGGACAGGATGGCTCAGGGGTTAAAGATGCACATCTGAGCTTGTCAGCTGGAAAGCTGACAGACTGGGTTCGAGACCTGAATGTTGTGTGATGGGATGAGCTCCCATTACTTGCCCTTGCTCCTGCCCACCCAGCAGTTCAAAAGCATCCAAATGTGAGTAGATAACTAGGCATCACTTCATTGGGAAGGTAACAGTTCCATGCACCTTGGTATAAAGTCATGCTGGCCACATAACCACTGAAGCATCTTCAGACAAGGCAGACTCTCTCAGCTAAGAAACAGAGATGAGCACTGATCCCTAGAGTCAGACACAACAGGGGAAACCTTTACCTTTACAGATAGTCTTTGACTTACCATCAGTCACTTAAATACCATTCAGAATTACAACAGTCTCATAAAGGTGCTATACAGTGTACGGAACACTTCCAACCATCATAAAATGTGATGCTGCCCCCCCTTGCGATTACATGATTGCATTTTGGCATTTGGCAATCAGCTCACACTTAAGATTGCATCCTATGGTCATATGGCCACAATTTGCAATAGGTTTTGCGAATTTCTGGCTTCTTTTGGCTGACTTCCAGCAAAAAAACCCACCCAGAATTGATTTGGATTTATGATCATATGATTTGCTTAACAACTACCATAAAAAGGTTGTAAAATCCAGTTTGGTCACATGGGTACCTCAGTGTACAATATTAGGATTTATGAGCAAAATTCCAGTTCCGATTGTCATAAGTCAAGGACTACCTGTATAGGGAATCCATCCAATCCTGGTGTTTTGCCACCTGTCACTTTTAAAATTATTTGTTTAAAATCCACCTCAGACAGTGGGACAAATAAAAGTTATTTTCATTATCACAATCTAAGTGTCGTAGGTGTACAGTATAATATTTAGAAAGGCCTCTGTATCCTCATCTGATATATTTTTGGTTTGCTGTGCAGTTCTGAATAGAATTTTTAAAATTGACCGTTTATATCCTTTGAAGTTTTATACATTTCATCTCTTTTTCCTCTGACTGCAATAATTTCCTTTTTTTTCTTTTTTTCCCCTTTGCTTTAAACAATTAGCCAAAATCTTACTAGGTTTTTCACTGTTTTCCCAATATCTCTATGAAAAATATTTTAGCATGAATTTTGTCTTCTCTGATATTATAGTATTTAGTTCATATTTCTTTTTATATATTTGGCTATACAAAGTAGCTGATGAGATCTTACATCAGATCTCTAAATTCTGTCTCAACTATAAGATTTATATACGTCCCATTCAAAAATTCAGGCGCTTGAATTGATGTTTCTCAATTCAAATCTCAGTACTGTAAAGTCTCTACTTGCATTTGTTCTACAAATTTTTTATCATTCATAATGATTCAAATCCCATTTTTTCAATACCTAATAAGTATCTGAAACACACAATGCAAAATAATTGCACTATGGTTTAATACATAAATGCATCAATATTTGATTCTTTAAAAATATATTAATGTTTAGATTTTAGTTAGAAACTTAATATTTAATTTTAGCTGGAAACATCAAATGCCAAGGATCTATCAAATTTAGTTCTTCCGTGTACTTCTTAAGTGTTTTCCTCACTAATGATTTTTTTTTCATATCAATGTATTTCTATCCAGGTCAGGATCCAATATTTTATTAAAATCTTCTTCTATTTCCAATTTATCATAACACTCATTTAAGTGTTGAAAACAATAATAAAACATAATAGGAGAATCTAAATTAGGTCCCTCAACATTAACCATAGCTATTACAATCCCTGTTATTTTAACACATAAAATTAAATAACACTCATTTACATCACTAATAACTTGTTGCATATCAGTTGGGAAGCCTTTTTGTACCAAAACTGCCACATTTTTAGCTTTTGTCAAAGTATCTGTAAGGTGAAGCTGTCCCTCATTAATCCTTCATTAATAGACATTTATCCTATTCTATTAAATGAGTTTTTTATAGATAAGCCACTGTTATTCTGTCCTTAACTATTTTAAATATGCAAACAAAATTGTGTTTTGTTTTTTAGGTTCTCTTAGCCATTTTATATTAATATTAACTAACTTCATCCATTAATTTTATTTGACTCTGTTATTGGTGCTTTCCAAAAACAATTCAGTTTGTAATGCTGAATGTATTGTACTGTAACTAATACAATACATAGTAATAAACTTTACCATATTGAAATACTTATGGTATTGTATTTTCTAATCTTACTTATAGATGTAGAACTTCATAGAAACTCAAATTAATATTTAAATAGCATTGTATTACATATACATATAAAATGTTCCTTTTTTAAAGGAAAAAAGAAAAAAGTAAGTATGTGTAAGAAAATAAAACAGCAAGCAAATTACATTCTTATAGAAATGGAAAGAACCCTTTAAAAAACCCAAAGAAATAAGGAAATAGAAAGCAATGCATGACTTTTCAGTGAGATAGCACTATAGTTCATCTCTCTTATTACAAGTAAATATACAGAACAGTTTGCAAACCAATCATTTAAATTTGGATGCTAAGTGTAAAGATAAAGACTTAAATTGGCAATATGCCCAGACTCATTATTGAAGTTTAACAAGAGTACAGACAAAAGAAAAAAAAGAGTACTTTTATAATGAGACTTTGCCCTCAGCATACCCACAGTTTTGGACTGATTCAAACTTCTTCCTCAACAATTGCTATGAAATAAAACACCATCAAACTTATCCCTCAGCCTATTTCAACTATAAGATAAAGGCCTCTGCATTCATGGGATTATCAGATTTGTGGATCTTATCTTGATAATTAATGCAGAATGTAACTGGAAAGTACATAAGATATTGTAGTTCTGCTGAACTAGCAAGGCTTCAGACTTTTGTAAACATTTTTTTCTCTCTGAAACCTTATTGATGAAATCTGGATAGATTAATATTTTACTTTTGTCTTGTTAGAAAAATTTTAAGCACATGTTCAATCTCAACTGGAAAGTCTGTTCAGAAAGAGAGGACTTTATGAAAAATTCCTCCATAAATATAACCAGGTTTGATTGATTGGGGTGGGTGGGTGTTGAATATCAATCATACAAAGAAAATTCCACAATTGTGATACTGATAATTCATTAATCCACAATATTATGATCAGCTTCAATGATGGTCTTATGGGCTTGTAATTGATCTTCATATTCTAGCCATTTTTTGTATCTGTTTTACCCTTAAACTCAGACAGAACTTGTTGGATTGGTTCCAAGTCTTGTACTTGAGCCACAATCTCTTTTAACAAGTTAGTAGAAGAACCCTGCTCTGCCATCTTTTCTGGCTCAGCAGATTTTCTGTATTGCCCATTTATCTAAAGAACATAGGCAATTGTTTTGATTTTCATTAGTGGACATGGATAGAAAGAAGATGATCGTTAAGCAACTTTCCGAAGGAAACTGGCTTGTTTAGGACTAATTTCCTCAGACAGGGAAAGAGCCTTTGGAAATATGACACAACTCCATTTTGAATAAATGCTACTTAAAAAAACACAGTTACAGTTTTTATCTAAACCAGGAAAAATTAAGCAAAAAAAGAATTTTTGTATTTAGGATATTGCCTTTTTACTATCCTCCTGAAATTTATTAAATTTGATTGTGTGTATTTTTATAAACTGTGTAGTATATTTTTGCATATGTTAAGAAAGTTAAAGTATCAAATGTAGTTTTGATTATATTTTGAAGAATATAATCTTAGCTTAATAAAATCCTCCAATTAACAGACATAAATTTCATAGTCGTAGAAATAGTGGTCAGAATTATGGGAAAAGTGACAATTGTATTCATTGTCTGTCTTGTATATTAAACTATTACTAAAATAATCTTCACTTTATTGTTACCCCCCCAAATTATAACTTGTCAACTAAGATGGTGGAGAATACACATTGTGGAGTCTCAAAAGAAATGTCTGCTTTTCAATGTAATTTGTTGAGTCGAACATTATTATTTTTCATTATGGTGACCCTGAGTTGCCTGACTGGGTGCATATAAAGATTAAGATGAATGCAGTTATTCCTTGGCTGAGGTCTGCCTCTTTCAGGGCACATTCTCCCTAATGACATGATTGATAGGCAGTCCCAAATCTAGAGAGGAACTCATTAATCACAACACTGACTGAATCCAATCATTTGCTTCACCTGCACAGTGATGGACAGGAAAGGATACAGTTTGTGTGCTGACACTGAAACAGTCATTTGTCAGAGGGCCTCAACTTTTTCAATGTCATCCTGTAGCAGCTTGACATAACATTCAGCTGCACTACTATACAACTTCAAAACACTTCTTTTTAATTTTGCTATGCTTTTAAAGATATAGTTCTTTGGAAACTTTTAGATCAAATATAATGATAGTACATATCTGCAGAATTAAATTGTTGTGATTGTAATTTCAAATTATTCACTGCCTTGAGTGTTCTAAAGTGATGCATTAGATTGTAATATTAATTACTGGGATCTATGTACATGGATCATGCAAATAGATTTAAATGTACTTAAATTTGTTGCTTATTTATGTATAAGTATATTTATGCTATAGTCCTATGTATGTTTAATCTGAGAATGGGTCCATCTGAATTTAATGAAGCTTAATTCTGAGTTGATATATACTTGAGTGCAGATAAGAATAAATACTTAGTTTTCCTTGGGAATGTTGTACTATCGGCTCTACTATAATTAAAAATGTTTTAATAGCTTTTGGAATTTCTAAATTGCTAATTGAGGATGGATGCAGTGCTGTGATACAGTTTGAAAGGTATAATCAGATCATAATATATTAAATAATTAATATTAGAATGGGAATAGTTAGGTAAACCAGCCCAGGCTTCATATGCAAAAAGGAAGTACAAGCTCTTAACAATTTGTTTTCCCAAATTGAAAATTGATATAAAATTACTCAAGTAATTTGAGTAATATCTTGAAATTTTTTTTAAAGATAGAAGCTTTTAAAAGCTGCATTTAATATAATGGCTACTTGTGTGGTGTGTTGATTAGGATTTAAAATAATGTAATAAAATAAGAAACCAAGGTTATGTTACCGAGTGTGCTTTTTTTGGCTAAGAATAATAGAAAGCATTTAGTCTTATATTTTTACATAAAATATGTTTTTAAATCGAAGTATTATATCTTCTTTTTATTAGGATTCATAAAGTTTCATAAAGTGAGGAGACTTTAGCATGTTTTTAATTTGAAGTATTATGTTTTCTTTTTACTAGGGTACTTGTTCATAAAGAGAGGACACATATATTTAAAAACACAAGTAGAAAGGTGGTTGTGAACAGTAAAAAGATACCTGCAAAGTTTCATTTTTCTCTTCTTTAACTACACTGAAGGACTTTTGCAGAACTATGTTTCTATCATTTTATCATATAATCACACACTCTAAGGACTGAAAGCCCAAATCAGGAAATGTAATTATATTGGTCTCCTGGATTAAGACTCTATCTTTTGGCAGTATTCATCGCTTCATATTGTAATACTTGTGCTTTCTTTTTAGTACAATTACTACTGCAAAAGATAGTAGGAACTCAGAAGAGGAAACTATTGAGCTTGAATTGACTGAGCAGAAAATAAACATGATGGCCTTGGATATCTGCCACAAACCAGGTGGCAGTGTATACCTGAGGCAAATTTATCACATCATCCAGCTCAATGAGGTAAGGAAACGGCCTTTTTTACCGAGCAATTAGGTGTGTAGTGGCCTGAGGCAGCATCTGCTGGCAGCTAAGGGTTACTCAAGGAGGTGATAATGCTTCCTAAAGTTAATACCTGAATCAGTACCTCACTGGGTTATACTGTTCGGTTTAAGCTTTTCTGAATTTTTTCATAAAAGGTTATTTTAGGGCATTATATGTCTTTTATTTAGGTATATAGAGTTGTCATGCTTCATTAACTGATTTCTGATTTCTAAAACTAACACAAAAAACATTTGTATAAGTATGTGCAAAATCATTTTGTTTTCATTTCTTTTTATTTTGTTTTATTTTCATTTTATTTTAAGGGAAATTGGATTAATGTAATAATTAAAAGAATATGGATGTGTACAGATTATATTTTAAAAAAATATAAACTTATCAACCATAATCATTGATTTTTTTTCTTCAGTGAAAGTGAATTTATTTCAGCTTTGTGCAAATTGCCCAATGAGTAAATAAGACAACTTTTATTTTTGAATTAACTTCTGAAGCATTTTTTCTTTGTTACATACAATACTGTCATTGCTCAGTTATGGACTACTGCTGACTAATATATTAGATTCATGAGTATACATGTACTCCAAAACTATAAATGAACACGATTGCTATCGTAATAGAATTTTTTTGTCAGCTTTACTTCATATGTGCTAGTTTCTGTAATCATTTCGTTTAGGAGCAAAGGTAAAAATGGAATTTGTAACTCGATTACTCACTGTAACTTTGAGTACAGTTTGTTAATTATTTGAGGAATTGCCATTTTGATTTGGGCGTTAATAGGTGGAAGAAAAAATAAATAACCAGCAATCAAGAACTATCACTAAACTCCATAAAGCACTTTTTAAAACATCTCCCAGAGTCACTCATGCAATGTCTTAATCCATTGCCTAAAATCTAAGGGTCATATCTCTAGGGACTTTCAAAAAGCCAAGAAGTTGGGCCTGACTGAATTTTATAGAAAAGTGTTGCATAGAGCAGATGCTACTAGAGAGAAGGATACTTCCTAGGTCCCATCAGATGACATTGCTTCATAGAAAGATCTTAGAGCATGCCAACTTTGTTGAATCTTGTGATCAACAAGAATTAATATTAGTCAAGCAGGTAAATCAACTCAGCAGTCCCCAGCCTTTCCGGCTTGGCATACCTGCGGGAGGGGAGAGGGAATGATTTTGTGCGAGTGGCAGGCATGAGTGTAAGCGTGCCCAACTCCACTTGCACAAGCAGTGGGTGCATCCACCCACTGTTCACACAAGTGGAGCTGCTCTTGTGCGCACGCTCACCCGGCAGTTGCGCAGCCCAGTTCTGAATGGGCCGTCGCCCGGTAGTGGGCCACCGCCTGAGGGTGGAGATCCCTGATGTAAAGGGCTTTACAGATGACACTCAGCACCTTGAATTCTATATGGAAATCTATTGGCAGCTGATAAAGTGGTGATGTAGCATAGGAGCAGTGATATGTGGCCATAGCTATCCACACTGGCACATCTTCAACTAGTGCAGCTTTTGAATGACACTTAAGGACAGATCCAAGGCTGCCATCTGGTTCTTAAATATGAGCCATAATTCCAGGAGGATCCCCAAATTATATTCCAGTTCTGCCTGGGGCAGTGGGTGCCACCCAGTACTAAAGATGAAGGTTCCTCAAAATATTGGCCCCAAAACCATTCAATCTTATTAGGGTTCAAACTGAGCCTGTTTCTCCCCGTCCAGATTCCCCAGAGCTTCCAGACACTAAAGAGAAACCTTGGAATCAAAAGAGGCAGAAATATAAAATTAACGACAAGGGGCAGAGATGTACAATTAATATTATCAGAGTTCAATGACAATTCAACTCATAACACTTGATGACTTCTCTCAGTGGTTTTATATAAAGTTTCAATAGGATTAGGAGCTTACAGCCTGAAGTACCCCACAAAGCAAGTTCCTAGGATTTAACCTTCATTCCCACTCAACAACTGGAACAGCCCTTTGAGGGAGGACAAAAACTACAACGTCACCCCATACCTCTAAATCAGTCCAGAAAGATACCATGATCAATCATAGTTAAAACCCATTGTCAAATCAAGGAGGGCCAGAATAAGAATACTTCTGCCTTCCTGACTCCTCCAAGGTCATCCACAAATGTAGTCAATGCTCTCTCATTGCTATATTCAGGACTGAATTCTGCTTGAAAAGAATCGGATAATCTGTAACTTCCAGAATCCATTAAAGTTGAAGCTCAACTACATTTCCATAATTTTTCCCAAAGAGGAGGCTGGAAATTGGATAAAAACATACCCTGCACAGCAGGTCTAGTGGTGGTTTTTTGAATAGGGAAAGATTGCCCTTAATCCCTTGAGGTAATCCTTAATGGTCTTACTGTACATATGGTTGGTTAGTTTTGCTTTTTCCAGTGGTACTTAGATCTCTTTTGCTATTTCATCTCCCACAGATCCTTGAAAACCAGGGGGTACCACTGGATCTGTGAGCAGCAAGGCAATGCCAGGTGCAATCCAATCTAAGTCCATTGTTGCCCTCTCATTCCAAGTGGCAAGCAAGGCCTCTGTTGAGCTATGCATCAGAGCCTCAGGAATAATCCCAAATTCTATTTGAAATCTTGCATGGTGGGAGCAGTACAGAAAAATCCAAAAGAATCAGAACCATGATTGGGGACTGATTTGAATGCCCCCTGTATCCAGATTGTGTTGCCATTGCCCTGAGGTAAAACCCAATTCAAGCATCCCCTTAGTGAATGAATCTCAGTGTGAATCTCATCATGAGGATCTTAGCAGATGTACCTTATCTGTTGCAACATGTGCCCTGTGGAACAGCGTCCCCATGGAGATCCAGATGGCCCAGCCCTGTTGGCTTTCTGGAAGGCTGTAAAAACCTGGCTCTTGCCACAAGTGATAGGGCCAGGCCATGACCTCACAAGCTACTTCATGCTCAAAAAAAGCAAGTTGGAATCCCCTCACACTATTGTGATGTAATCCACTACTAACCTTGCCACAATTTCAAGCAGCTCAAGCAGGGAAGTCACTATGCCGCATGATGCTGTAGAGTAGCCACAATCCCATCAGTGTGAATTATCTAAAATATTTTTTTTAGATACAAAAGATACAATTATTTAATTATGTTTCTGAAAAATATATAGGAGGAATTAAATCCTTCCTCATAACTGACCTCTTTGTTGTTCTCCAATGTAATTAGTACTCAGTTGGAATTCTTTTTTAAAGGATTATTTGAATGAACAGCTATCTTATGAGGGAACTTCAGAAGAAAATCCAGCAAACATCAGACCTTTATGTCTAATGTTAAGAAGCAAAGAACAGCCTGTTTTTGACCCTTTCCAGGTGCACCACTGGTATTGCACTAATGTGTTAAAAAAGGTTAGTCATTTTATTAAGAATCTAATGTTATTTAATGTTTAAATCTGTTAACAAAAGAAATCCAATGCCTTGCTCAGATTGCTTTTGAAAGCCTTGACGTTATAAATCTTTGGATATACATATACACCATTTGACAAAATTGTGGGTGCTGTATATACTTGTTCTCTTTATTTAGAAGCTATCTTTCATATGGATGCAGGGAATTTGACAACAGTGATTGGGGGATAAAAAAAACCTGATTCATTATTAAGAACTTTGAAACTCAAACTTTTTGATTAAAAATAGAATGAAAACAGCCAGTTATAATTTTCCCAAAATGTACTGTTATTTCACTGAGTTCTGTCTCAATTATTATTGTTGATCTTACTGCTAGGCCAGCTATCTTTATTGCCCAAAGGCATAGTTATTGCAGGATGTGATAGGATGGGATGGGATGGGATGGGATGGGACAGAAGAAGAAGAAGAAGAAGGAAGGAAGGAAGGAAGGAAGGAAGGAAGGAAGGAAGGAAGGAAGGAAGGAAGGAAGGAA
>JANHJO010005448.1:46126-56381 GCA_032468235.1 Pseudoxyrhopus heterurus | reverse complement strand
GATGGGTTTGGATTTTCAGTTATGCAAGGGAAACCCAGAACTTTCAGATTTGGGTATTCCCAGATGTGCCAACATGACTTCTCTAATAAATTCTTACTTGGATGGACTTTGTCTCTAGTGCTGAACGGATATGGGGAGTTTCCTTGGAACGCTGACACCTATACTATTACTGTAGAAGAAGTATCCATAAATCAGGACATCCTTTTTTTTTTACAGGAAGAAACAAGCACCATCAGGTATTGTTTTTGATGTTTACAATCTGATCACTTTGCACAGGTTGTCAGATTAGACATTCCTGCTTATTCTTTTACAGTAATCTTCATTTTTTTCAAAGCCTAGATTTGAATTCCTAGAAGTATGAAGCACCTGGTTTCTCCAGGCATCTTGCTGGGTTATGGGTTTGTATCATTTTACAGTTGAGAAAAATATGAGTCAGCAATTATTTGCGATTCATTGTACTTTTTTAAAAATGTGGTGTATACAAACTATACTTTTTGGGGATCTTATTTTTATTCCAATGATTTGGCTGTGATCCCAACAGTGTGAACATACCCAACAGTGTGAACATACCCAGAGTGATATTTGGATGTTCCTCTATCCTATGAAAATGAGTTTGTGAGATCCTCTTCAATTTCAAAATTAGTTTGTCATATGGTCGTTTAGCACATGCTAATTAAATTAATCCTGATTTTTAAATTTGGCCATATTCCCATAGTAGAGACTTTCTGTAACAATAGGGCTGGGTTAATCATTAGACTTTGGATCTGACAGTAGCCTAGTATAACATTTGTACTGAAACTAAAATGTTTATCTACATTTAGGCAACATACTTGTTTCTTTGCCATGCAAAAGAGATATTGGTAAAGAAAAAGGTTGCCCCTGTCAAGTCATATCTGACTCTACCAGGTGGTGCTCATCCCTGTTTCTTAGTTGAGTTGTCCGAAGATGCTTCTCTGGTCATATGGCTGAGATACATACAACACTGTTACCTTCCCACCGAAGTGGTATCTATTTAGCTACTCGCATTTGCATGTTTTCAGACCGCTAGGTTGGCAGGAACTGGTGCAGGAACAGGAGTTCATTCTTAACTGCTAGGCCCCCGCGCTCCTTTTAAAAATAGATATAGCTGAGTTCAAATATATTTCAGGATAAGGCCAACCAAAAGAGTGAAAGGGTCATGCTTTATGCAGTCTGACTTATTTCTGGTGTAATCTTAAGTCAAAACAAAACTTCATTTAATCAAACTTGCTTCTTCCCAAGGGAATCTGAGCACAGAGAGTCACATTTCGTTGCTGTAGATATGATTGCTCTTCATTTAGGTGACAAGTCTGTCTCTGGGATGTGACCTTTCAGATTCCAAGTGGAAATTCAAATGACTCTTTTTAATCTAATAAAAATAGCCAAAATAAATGGTCAGGGAAATAGAGTTGAAATTATGCCACTTTCCCGACATGAAAAATTGTAAAGTGGAATGAAATTTTACTGGGAAATTGTTTAGTCCTTTCATGCCTTAATATCAAGGAAGAAAGCAAAAGTTCTCCCTTCTTCTATCTCCATATCATATCTCATTTGTTGATCCATCTAACTCATCTTTGCTTTGAGCTAAAAGATCTCAAATGTTATAACCTTTCCTTGCAAGAGAATTGTGCCAGCTTTTGTTACCATTTAACTTGTCCATATCTGCTCGTGTGGAAGTTCCACAATATCTTTATTGAGTTATAGGAATTGTATATAGTCATGATGGCGAACCTATGCCACACGTGCTAGGAAGTGGCATGCAGAGCCATCTCTCCGGGCATACCAGCCGTCGCCCGTTGCTGTTCTGGGTTCTGTCATGGGTGCCAGCCAGCTGGTCTTTGCACATGCAGGAGCACCAGAAACTGGAAGAGCAGCTCCCCCGGTGTGCATGCGCGTGCCAGCCAGCTGGTCTTCACATGCGTCTATGCCCCGGCCAGTTAGTCTTCACTCGCGGAGTGCTGGAAACCAGAAGAGCAGCTCCCCAGAGTGCATCTGCATGCTGGCCAGCTGGTCCTCGCACATGCATGCACGTTAGAAACTGGAGGACCAGGTAGCCGGTGCGCAAGCGAGTGCCAGGAAGCTATGCTTTTGGTTTCCGATGCTCCCGCATTGGGGAGCATGCACGCTCCTATTTCTGCACTCAGTGCTGAAAAGGTTAGCCACCACTGGTATATAGCATGGTTGTACACAGATTGATATAATCTATGGCACAGTGGTTAGAATGCAGTATTGCAGGTTAACTCAGCTAACAGCTTGGAGTTCGATCCTGACAGGACTTAAGGTTGACTCATCCTTCCATCCTTTCAAGGTTAGTAAGATGAGGACCCAGATTGTTTGGAGCCATATGCTTGATATTGTTAACAGCTCAGAGAGGGCTGTAAAGTACTACAGGGCGGTATATAGGTCTAAGTGCTGTTACTATTGCTATAATATTGGCAACTTTCTTTTTCTTTCCTTTCTGAATGATTCTCACAATAGAATTTGCCTTTCCAACAACAGTGGTAGACTACATAAACATTATCATTATACCTCATTTACAAATAAATAAACAAACAAACAAATAAATGAAAATTCAGAGGAGCCCACTGCTTCCTAATCCCTATCTTCTCATTTGTAATCAGACATTGATTCAAAATAGGACTTCTCATCTTAATCTTCAAAGTTCTCTGAATTAAAATTAAAAGTTCAGGTCAGGAATTTCTACCTGAAACCTGCTGACTACATATTTGTCAACATTATCTGAAATATTGGTAAGTTAGGATTTACTATTGCAGAAACCACATTGATTCTATCCCAGCAAAATTTGCCTTTCTTACATTTGATTATTTTACTAATTCCGAGGCTCTTTATCAATTTATTGAAAACTAACTAGCTGCACAACAATCAAGCTACAACATTACTTGTTACCATTTGCCTTAATTTCTAAGATTTGTTTCCTGAAAGTATCCATTCAAATACTAGCATTTGGCATATATCATCACTAAGGAGAGACATGAAAATCAGTTTAGCTTACCTGAAATTCTCTTTTCTTTCAGTGCTTCTTTAGTTTTTATATTATCCAAATGTCCAATTGCCTTCTTGGCTGGTTTCCAGCTTGCAATATGTTTTTTTTTAAATTATTAGTCAATGTTATTAAGATCATGTGATCCTCAAAATAGCAATCTTCTCTTCTGCTTTCCTTTAATATTGGCTTACATTTATATAGCACATGATTTGTTCCTTTTATTCAAAAACTATTTTTATTTTCTGAGGGAAGCTTTACTTTATGTAATAACTTCCCTGAGACTGTTAAAAAAAAAAAAACTATGGACATAGAATTTTTTCTATCTTGGCAGTTGGCCTTATTCCCAGGTAAGTATGCATAATATTGCAAAGTAAATTTCCTTACTAATTAAATGTATTAATTGTCTTACACATTTCTCATAATTAACCAAACATCTTTTTCACCCCAGGATCAGCTCTCCTTGGTATAGTAACATTTTTATAGACATAGCAGAAGTTATTAGTAGAAATTGATCATAGAAGCACCATGCTCAGTATTATCTATAATGGCTGTGGCATTCCAAAGTTTTAAACATGATTTTTTTTCCCCAGAGACAATAATGATGAGGTATCTGAGACTTCCCAAGAAAAAGCCACCCAGAATCACCTCAGACAGTGAGATGGGTGGCATATAAATTTAATAAATAAATAAATAAAAATAAAAATTATCCCTCAGCTAAAGGAGAGATGTGTAAATTAGTGTGAGAAGTTTTATATCCAAATATATTTTATTCTTTATACTGTTTCCATCTTCCCTTAAAACATTAACAGAAGCCACAAAGGACTGAGAATCAGTGTCTCCATTAGATAATTAACAAACTAACTGAAATGAAGTTAATCAAGTAAAAATGGCAAATGGGGGAAAATCCTTTACTCAAACTTCCCCAGACTCCCAAATAAGTTACTCATACCTAATCCACATATCAAAGGATAAGGTCTGCAAACACAAATAGGGTTAATTAAAGTAGATCTCCCAGCGGAACTGCGTGTTTACAAGAATACATACCTACACACACATACACACACGCCCCTCAAGTATCACCCTAGAATCAGCATGTAGGCAGTTCTACACCCCGGACAAGCTCCCCCTATAAAAGGCTGCTGTACCCCATTTAACTGCAGCTGCCACTAAAGGCAAATTGTTTGCTTTTAGGAATAAACATTTCTTCTTTCCTTACAGCTGTCTGGATCTCATTTTTATTTATTCATGCGTAACCCCAGCTCGAGTTGGAACCCCAAATTATTCTTCTGACATTAGATATAAATGTAATTTATTGACAGGACAGGTGGACTCAACATCGTGTCCAACAAAGTGGGTTCTAGTTAAAAAATTTGTGTATTATAGTTCACTCTCCTCTAAGTGTCTAGAGTTTCAAAAAGAGCTACTGTCTAGAACCAGAGTTAGTCAGCATATGATCTTAAATCTAACCTAGTATATCTTAAATTTTGTGTAAAACTGATTCAAACAGTAAGAACTCTGGTGCAAATAATAATTTAGGCATTCTTTGTGTATCAGGAATCTCTTCAGCAAGAAACAAATCGAACCAGCTGTTATATGGATTTTTAAATCAGGGCAAACACAGATAATTAATTTTCAGTGACTATTTGGAAAATAATATAGAATTGGAAACTCTCAAGAGACTAATACCAGCATTGCTACCATGACTATCTCCTCTTTCTTTTTTCTTCAAACATTTTCATTTATATTTGTTGTGGAACCCAACAACATAGAATATATCAGTGTTGGCGAATCTATGGCATGCGTGCAGAGCCTTCTCTGATGGCACATGCGCCATTGCCAGGTTACATCGCGAGGTTCATTTGGGCCCACCCACCCGCTCTTGCTCTATTCTGACCTGTATTTTTCCGGTTAGAAGCACAGCTGATTGGCGCAGCAGCGCTGATTGCCGCGCCTCAGCTGTTTGCCTTTGTAGTTTAAGATGCACGCGAAGCGAACCGGTTTGGGCATTCGGTGCCTAAAAGGTTCGCCATCACTGGACTATAACTACCAAATCTCCCACCTTATTCCTATTTTCATAATATAGTTTATAGTTCCTTAGTGTATGCGAATTAACATATATTTTTAGCTTTTATTGATGGACAGTAAATATACATATTAATATAGAAAAAATTCTGGAATAAAAAATTGATAAACAATTATGTAAAATTATTTTCCATTCATTTGTAGCATGGATATGTACAGTGCTCTGAAGGGACACACATGCTTCCAAAAACTTCCATTTTCAGATTTGTTTTTACTTTCTTCTAGCAAAAAAAAAAGATTATGTTTCCAATATGAATTCACCTGAAAGATTGATAGAGACAAAACAGAACCTGTGATATGGATTGTGCTAAGCCTCAAAGGTAGAATTTTAATGGATCCTTACCCATAGTTGGAACTGAATTCCGATTTTAAAACTTTCACAATAAGGGCCAACACTCAGGTGATGTATTTTAATTTCATGAATAAAGGCAAATGTTTAATTATCTTATTTTGCATTTCTTTCCTAGCCCTCAAAAAACACCACTGGTCATTGTAAGCAGTATTTGCTGGGTTGCTATTTTATTTCCTGCTACTTGCAGGCACATCAGCACCACAAGAAGAAGAACAGATAGTTTAGGAGTTATAATCATGGTTTTCTGCTACACAAATGAGCCATGACAAACTTCGGGCTTCCTATCTGTCTTCCCCTTTTGCACTAGAGATGAGATTAGAAGCATTCTCCTCAATATAAAAGCATTGCATTTCCTGTATTTACTTTGAACTTGGGAAACCGGGATGTATTTAAATTATGGCTTCAGACTAGATATGATTTGATCCAGGCATATTGTTACTAATCACATTTTAAATAAATTGTCACTTGCTGCATTTGGACATCTATGAAAAATGGGGATTGCGAAAGCTGTCATTTTCTGCCCATCAGAAAAAGGCAATAAAAGGGATGATGATAAAATAACATAATAGAAACATAATGGTTTCCTTTACTTCTAAATTGGGCCACTGCTACAGTATTACAGTGTAATCAATGCAACTTTGCTATCTTTAAATATGAAAACATCGGCAGCAATAGCTTACCTCCCATTCAGGTAGTCAATGGCATGAAATTTTTTTTACTCTCCTCTCTTCTTTGGTATGGGTTTTGTAATCTGTCAGCCAGACCACCGGTATTCCATATATAGCAATAGCACTTAGCGCTTCATAGTATTTTACAGCCCACTCTAAGCAGTTTACAGAGTCAGCATGTTGCTCCCCAAAATCTGGCTCCTCATTTTATTGACCTCAAAAGGATGGAAGGCTGAGTCAACTTTGAGCCGGTGAGAATCAAACTGCCAAACTACTGGCAGTTGGCAGTCAGCAGAATTAGCCTGCAATACTGCATTCTAACCACTGAGCAACCACGGCTCATAAGTAGAACTGTAACTTCCTTTACTGCTGACTTTTAGTAATATCATACCTCAGTAGTGTTTTGAATTAGGGCAATTGCTCAGGACCTGTTTCTGGCAACTCACTGCTATATTTTTTGATCCAACGTACACCAGCTGTTTGCAACCTCTCATCACTTCCTGACCTCTGCACCGATGGAAGCTGGACACAAAATGCAGGGATTCTATTATTGAGACCTGAAAAGCTTTGTTTTGTGTCCATTGTTGTAAAGAACACATTGACTCTGGCCTATTGTAGTTTCTGGCCTTTGATTTGTACAAAGGTAATCAAGGCACATATTCACCTCAAGAATTGGGTCATATTGGAGGTGAGCATCATGGGTCATAATATTACTTTTTATGTGAGAACAAACAGCTCAAGGACTAATTTACTCAGTTACCAGTTTCTCCTTTTCTTCCTGATTGAAAAAAAAAAACCCAACATGTCCATCAACAGATTTAATCTGAATTTGGAGAGTAGTAGAGTCATTTACATTGAACTTTGAAAGTTACACTGAACTGTAATACATTTTTTTAAAGGTTATGTTAGCATTTTGCAAATGGATCAGGGGCTGGTATGATCCATTTAAGACAATGAATACTTTTTTTATCAGCACCCAGGGTTCACCTCAACTAGTCTCTTTCTGTGAAAAATGTCGAGAGGCCAAGTTAGCACGAGAATTACTGTCATAGCTCTTGGCTCCTTTCTTAATCATGGCTTACACTCTGTTTGGGGTATGCTTGGTATAGTGGTGGCTTCCTGTAACTAAAGAGTTCCCTTCAGTCTATACAAAAATCTTTTAAAGATACCATTCTATGAATGTTGTGCTTCTGATTGTTTCTGAATAACTTAATACTTTTCTTTTTTTGGGCTTTCTATATTTGCCCTGTATCTTCAGGGGAAAAAAAAATATTTTGGGGAGCTTTTCTATTTTCTTCTTTGACTGTTTTCTCAACATTTGCTTCTGTGTGATGTAGTGTAAAATGCTGATTTCTTGTCATGACTGCTACTTGGAGGAATTATTTTAAGCTTTGGCTAATTGGGTCTCCTCAATTCTGACTTCTATTTCATTTTCATTTCTCAGAACAGGAGATAGTTTCATACCTATGACTTTGAAGGAGTTTAAAGCGCATGTTGTTCTGGACCAGGATTCAATAAAGCATATTTTGTATCTGAGTGGGCTGTAGATATCCAGCCAACAGTGGCTTATTCTGTAAACCATAGTTTAAAAAGCATAACATAATGCGATCTAGTAAGCCAGGCTTTTTTTAATGGACATTCTTGTCATTTCTATTAGATGCAATTAAACTGACTGAACAT
This sequence comes from Pseudoxyrhopus heterurus, assembly GCA_032468235.1. Classification (NCBI taxonomy): domain Eukaryota; kingdom Metazoa; phylum Chordata; class Lepidosauria; order Squamata; genus Pseudoxyrhopus; species Pseudoxyrhopus heterurus. Next base: position 48,577 of record JANHJO010005448.1, on the reverse strand, counting down.
CTACAAAGTGTGTGTGTAAATTGCCTGGGAGAAATAGGTAGCCCACTACACAAGGAAAAATTGAGTGAGGCAGGTTCCCAATCCATGAGGAGGTTTTGTGCATCTAGTTGCCCAGTCTGACAGCATATGGAAGCAACCCTCCCTTTGCATCTGATTGGAGCCCAAGTCAATACTCTTCCCACCATTATTGTCAGGCTTCCAAAGTAGTCCAGAGAAGAAGCAAAATCGGAAGAACTAACTCCCACTTTATTGTAAAGTTACATTACAATAAAATACATATCTGCCTCTGCCACACTCAGTTTTACAGTCCAGGAAACTGGGAAGGGTTCCTTCAGATATATTTCTCATATTCCCATTCTTTCTGAGGACTCAGCTTATGTTCCTCTGACCATCATCTAATCTGCAGTTCTTCCTCCTGTTTCCCATGATCATTCAGGATCTTAAATGTCCCTGCTCTGCTGCCTCCTGTGTGGGTTGTTAAAGAAGAATCTCAAGCTATTGGGGAACCAAAGTGGGCAGGGCCAACTTCATGACAAATACTGGAAGGATATGAAGCCACTTGTAAGTTAGAAGATGCCAATGGCAGCCATGATTGTTGGGCAGCCTCTGGCAAGATGTCCCAGTTAATGGTGACAATTCCAATGATTATATTTAGGAATTAGAAAACAATACCTGTGTAACATTTCGTTCCTTACTTCTATAGTAAAAAATGTCTAAAGCATTCCACACAAAATTATCTCAAATATGAAGATCTCCAGAAAATTAAATTTATATTGATATTAAATTTATTAATAAAAAGCATTTTATTGGCTATTGTTCATTTTGTTAAAAATTCTCTACCTTTTCAATCTTAAACTGTATAATTGTGTAGGTATATTTCTGAGTAGGACAAATGTATTTATAAAGCCATGGGATCATATAAATAATATAATTGGGTTTATTTTATATATACAGTCTGACACCTTATTTTTAATGGTCTGGAACCATAAATCAAATGAAAAATGAGATCTCATTTTGACAATTTGAATAGAATGTATGAATATTTAGGGGTTTTTTTGTCATACAGAATTATGTTCACATTGTGCATGTGTTTTTGTATGTAGATTTTGTGTACCTCTTCTAGATCTCTCTCTCACACACACACACAAACACACACATATATATACACACATATACATACATATTATATATATAGTTCTATCTAGTTTGTCTTCAACTTTCTCAATTATACACATTTTAATTGACTTTGGAATCAGATTTTTTTGCTTTTAGACTGAGCTTTTTAACATCCTTACATTTTAGTAATTTTTTTCAATATTTCTGCTTTTATGATCCATATTCTTTTCTTCTACTTCCTAATCAGATTGAATGGATACTCTTTGTTTCCTGACCTCAGGAATCGTTTCAAATTATCTTCTTTCTTCAGCTTCTTTTCTCTTGGAAACCTTCAGTTGCAGCTCACCTTTCCACATACAACTTACATGCCAAAAATGTTATCAGTGTTGAGACTCTATTGATCAGATCTCATGTTTTCCAATATTATTTCTATGTTGTACTTGCCACCATATGTAGTATGTGAGATTTTTGCAGATCTTTTCAAATGATGGGCCTCCATAATATAGAGATAGCTTGCTGGAACTGCTTTCATTAAGTTTCTCTGGCCGCCCTTTAAAGAAACATTATTATCGATCTAAATTTTTGCTGCTCCTCTCTTGATAGATCTTCAAAAGAAGAAGAGAAATTAGTTGTCTCTTTGATATCAACAGCACTAGTCACAGAACTGTCATGAACATAAAAAGGGCCATTCTCAAACATGAAAGAACCGTGGCTGTCAGTGTGTGCTGGCAGAGAGAAATCAGGGGGAAATGACCATGAAATTATCTTATTTTATCTATCTTCTCTGAGTTGATTGCCACTAAAGAATTTGTACTAATTCATTTCAGAAATTTATTTATTTATTTATTTTAACAAAATTTATATACCGCCCTCTCCCGAAGAACTCAGGGCGGTGTACAAGATTAAAAAAACAAATAAAAATGAGCATGATCGATCATAATGCAATCTTCCACAACCGCTTTGCCCTCCCGATAGGCGTGTTTCATTTCGTAGCCAGTATGACTATTGCTGCAAATTGAAGTTCACCCGTCTGGAGGGCACCCAAACTGGGGAATGCTGCTATAGTGTAAGCTGGAATTATAAAGAAACAGTCTCTTCCATAACTACCTGTAACTACCGGTAATCTGTTCTGTAAAAAGAACTATCAGTGAATAATTAAGTATTTAGATTTCTGCACCACTGCTATCATATGAGCTCTCTTAAAAGACAATGCAAAAATTCTAGGCAGTCATGTTTGTATACATTTGAACTAGACTGTGACGTTTCTCTGTGCCGTGTGTGTGTGTGTGTGTGTGTGTGTGTATGCATAATGGTTATCCTTTGAGAGCTGAATGC